>JANHGN010006404.1:0-18754 GCA_024605025.1 Megaceryle maxima | reverse complement strand
GTTTAGGTTGGAGCTGAGGAACAATTTCTTCCCTTCCAGGGCTGTCCCAGGCTGCCCAGGGCAGGGGTGGAGTCCCCGTGATCCCTGGAGGGGTTTCCAAGCCCCCCAGTGGAGCTGTGGTGCTGAGGGTTTAGTGGTGCCCTGGCAGTGCTGGGGGAACAGTTGGACTTGATGATCTTTAAGGTCTCTACCAACTTAATGACTTTATGATTAGAAAAATAGAAAATCTTTGAGGGGGGGGAAAAAGCATCTGAGCTTTTATATGGGCCTCTTTTCTCTTAGGTAGCCCAGAGCAACATTCTTAGCCAGCAGCAAGCTGCTGGTGGATCACTCCACTAATACAAAATCACTGTAATTAGGAAGAGATTCCACCAAAGTCCAAGGGATCAAACCTTTGTGTCTCTCACAGATTTATCAAAAAGGCTTTGTAATTGCACGCGGTTGGTTTATTTCTTCAGGGCTTGGGGACAGATGACAGCACGCTGATCCGAGTGATGGTGTCCCGCTCTGAAATAGATATGCTGGATATCAGAAGGGAATTCCTGACCATGTATGGAAAATCTCTCTACTCCTTCATTAAGGTACTTTTTCCAATGTTAGAATCAAAGAGCTGGATTTGCTCAGCGCCCACAAGGAAGCAGGTCCCCACTCAACACCTTTCAGGGATTTTAAAGGAGATAGAATTAAGGAGACTTGACATTTATGAACTAAAAATGTTCCCAGATGTTCTTAGTTCTTAAATTGTTGAAGAGGATACAAACCCTACAACAAATCCTACGTGCTGGGAGGAATGTCACCTTGTATGGAGCTGTTAAACTAATTGTGTCCCTTTTTTCTTTCTAGGGAGACTGCTCAGGAGACTACAGGAAGGTTCTGCTCAGGCTCTGTGGTGGGGAGGACTAAGGGATGCCCAGAGTGCTGCTGGGTGATGGAAAGCAGCTGATCATAAGGATTTCTCTTTAATTTTTTTCCCCCAAGATCTCATTAATTGCTACAAGCATTGACTTAGGTAATGCTCTGGGCAGAAAAAGGCCATTCTGGGTGACCCTTTTGACACGCTTTTATGCTTAGAACACTCAATCAGAATGCTGTAACCAAACAGAAATGCTCAATTGCTTCCTGACAAGCAGTCCCTTTGCCATCACATTCACCAGCAAAACTCACCAACGGAAGTAGAGTGGGATGGAGAATGTAAGAGGCTGCACAGGGGGAAATAAACCTCCTCCATACCTGGCGAGTGCAGAAAGCAGGCTTTGCTTCAGTGTCTGTGAGGTGATGCCAATGTAAAGAAATCAGTCACCTAAAACACAAGCACATTTAGCTCTTGACTTGCCCCCTGTGAGTGTGGAGCATTAACAGCCTCGCTGCACTTCATGTATATGTTGCCTGTAGATTGGTACATAAGGAGATGTCACTGGTGACATCAGATAAAGCTCTTGCTGCCCTGGTTACAGGTCAGCCCCCTGTTCTTGACCTGTCTTCCTTGACTCATGGGAGTATAAAGCATCAGGGTTATATCACAAACCCTTCCTCTGGATAAAGTGATGTCATTAGAACGGTGCCTTTAGAGGAATGACCTGTCCCCAAACCCACATCTGATCAGCACTAGACCTGATGCCTTAGACTGGGGTGCCTTGTGCTGGAGCAGCTCAGCAGATCTCACCAGCACTGGCTGGAGCCCTCTGCAACACCACCCTTGGAGGGTCCAGCTTTTGTGCCTGTGCCTGGCCTGGAAGGGACCTTCCCCCAGCCCCTACAAACCTGCCTGTCAACCTGAGCATCGTTTGCACTACAAAAAGGTGGCTCTTGTTTGGCTTAGTAATTATTTTATTTGATTTTTTAAGCTCTTGGTATGTAACCCTCGTTTGCAGGCATCAATTAGACTGAGGTTAGAATTTGAAGGTACAAACACTAATAGGCTCACATCCAGTTCTGTTACTCATTTTCTTCTAAACTAGGCTACTTTTGGCTTGAATGAGAGATACTCACTGCAGCCTCAAATAAAATAATTTTCTTTTTTGCTCTCTGTGCTGTAACTGGAGATACATTTCCTACTTTGGGTGGGAGAGGAGGCAGAGCTTTTTCCAGTCCTACTGAAAGAAAAATTGCCTTCTCTGGTACAACAGATCCTCTCAGGCTGGGTTTTCTGTTTACATACCTTGTGTAAATGTTGCTGAGTTAAAAAAAATATAATAATTAATAAACAATTAAATTTCTGTAGCTCCTGCCCCGATAGTGTGTTCTGGGAGAGGTGATGTGAAGTAACAGCAGCCTTGTTTTTGCAACAACTTGCACACTCCGGGGGCTTTTTTCTCCTGTGACCCTCCATCCACCGAGTGAGAAGCTGCAGGGAAAGGTCTCTGAGCTCTTCACCTCAGAGTGGGGTGTGCAGAGCCCTGTCCAGGCTGGCGGGAGATCACTGGGGGTTGAAACCAAGTGAGGGGAGATGCCTCTTCCTTCTTGGGAAAGTGCCAAGCCATCGGCCCCATAGCCTGGAGATGCTGTAGAGATAAGAAATGCCTTATAACACTTTCTAAACCCCCCACGCCCTTGCTGTGCCAGGGGGAAATCACCCGTGTTGGGATGCGGGGAAGGCGGGGTGGCAAATTTGGGCAGCTCAACAACCCGGACAATCCCTCTCGGCCATGCACCGCCGATCGCGGACTGCGATGACTCCGAAGCACCGCTTTGGGGTGAATTCTTGCTTTTTCTTGCAGCGCTAAAGGACCAACATTCGCTCCTCCAGCCCACGTGGAGTCACCTCCCTCCGCGCATGCGCAGAGCGCGCGCACCCCCCCTCCCCGCGCAGGCGCCCTGCCCGGCCCCGCCCGCGCATGCGCAGAGCCGCGGTGGCAATGGCCGCCCCCGGCCGTTGCTGAGGTGCCGCCGTTACACCCGGCGCCGGTTCTCGCTCTGGCCCCGCTCCGCTCCGAGCGGCCTCATGAGGAGGCGGCGGCGACGGTGGAGCGGCGGCGATGGGTTCGCTGAGCAGCCGGGTGGGCCTCCCGAGGGGCGACGGGGCGGCCGGGGACGGCTGCGGAGGAGGAGGAGGAGGAGGCGGCCGGGGCGGCAAGAGGAAGCGCGGTGGGGCCGAGGGGCCCGGTGACAGCGACAGCGACGGCGAGGCCGAGCGGGAGGAGCGGCTCCTCAACACCCCCCGCAGGTCTGGGAGGAGAGGCCGGTTCTGGGCCCGGGCTGGTGCTCGCCGCCGCCTGCCAGGGGCTGCGGGCCTCTGTCGTAGCCGGGGGCGGGAAGGGGCTGCCCGAGGAGAGGGGAAGGGGCTGCGTGGCGCTGAGGGGCCTGGCAAGGGCCAGTACGGGCGGTGGGTTGTGGGGGCAGGGCTTGGGGCAATGAGCCCGGTCTTCAGGGGCTTGTGGGGGGAGAGATGGAGGGGAAGGGGTTTGGCGTGAGGGGGGTGCTGGGGCAGGGGTTCCTTTCGTGTGCCTTTTGGAAAGGCCCCAGCAGCAGCTGCAGTAAAGAGGAGAGGAGAAGTGAGCGGGGAACTCAGGAGAGCACAAGGGGTAGGGGGGGACAGTACCAAAAAACCCCAACCCTGTTGAGTGCTTTATACTTAGTGTTGCTTCTCTAACAGAAAAATGTGAAGGAATCTATCTCTGTTTGCTTTTTTTTTTGTTTTTTAGGAAAAAATTAAAAAGCACTTCTAAGTATATTTATCAGACTCTGTTTCTGAATGGGGAGAACAGTGACATCAAAATTTGTGCTCTGGGAGAGGAGTGGAACTTACATAAGATATATTTGTGTCAGGTAAGTGGCTTCTATCTCACTCTCAATAGAAACTGTATTTTTAACATTTACCAGACATTCTTTTATTGAGCGTGACTTGAGATTAATTTTTCCCCCCCCGTATATTTCAGATTTCTCACTCTTTCTACAGATGCAGTTAAAACAACTTTTGTTGTGCTTTGGGTGTTAAAACAACTTTTGTTGTGCTTTGGGTAGCAGCGTTAGCAAGCGTAGCTGCAGCTTTGTGCTTGAGAAGTTCCTTTGGTTCTGTCTCTTGTGATTTATTTCTTTTTAATCTTCTTGTCTTAATCTTGGCACATCCTTTCTGAAAACAGTGCTGAAAATTATCTTTTGCTGTCTTGAGAACATGTTCTTCTTTGCTAAACAAACAGCTGAGAGTCTCCTGGGGTCAGGAGACCACAGGGCAAAAGAAAGTGCTTCCAGAATGGGTTTGTAAAGCCTGTGTTAGCCTGTGCTAACCCAGTTCAGTTTGACTGTTCTTTGGGACTCAAGTAGAAGAACTTGAAGTGAAATTGCAGGAGCTAGGTCTCTGGATTTGTGTTCATCCTTGGGTGAAGGTTTCTTGCTGCTGCACGAGGAAGGTACGCACAGAAGCTTGAAAAGGGGTAAATCTCAGTGCATACCTACAAAAAGGTGCTGTTTTTACAAGCGGGTTTTTTGGAGCTTGTATTAAGGTGAAGTTCTTTGGGTTATTTTTTGTGTTTTGGGAGTGATGAGGTCCTGTTCTCTCTACTGCCCATTCTCCTGGTTACTGCTCCTGTGACAGAAGTGTGGAAGAACTGTGGCTTTGTCTTGAAATGCCCGATGCAGTTGTGCTGTTAACTTTCAAGTGGGAGTTTAACCTCGGAAGCAATTTATCTGCGGTGAGAACAATATCAGATTCTAGACTTGAAAAGGGGTGCACTTCTTTGTCAGCTGTAGCCCAATGTGAGGCAGTTCTGTGTGTGATGAGGAGGACGTGTTACTGGGAGATGCTCAGCAGGTCAGGTGCAGGTTCTCTGGTATAACCAGTGATGGTAGAAGCAAATTCTTTTTGCTTCTTGTTGGGTTTGTTCAGTGTTTGCAGTGCAGGGACTGCAGGTACCTGCGTTGGAGGTTTCATTGCTTGCTTGCAGGAAAAAAACCTTTTCTTTTACATGCATTACAACCTTGTAAAGAGCATAAAATGAGGGCAGGAAAGTCCTCTGCACGTAGCCTGAGACTCACCAGTGGCAGCCATCCCTGGGTGGAACAGCGAGTGTCTGCCCTGGTCACAACCCAGCTTTAACTGTCTGTTCACCCTTGACCCTAACAAAGGGAGAGTGTAAGTGGGTTGGACAGTCAGACTGATGCTGTGCAGAGTGGGCACATTGCTTGTTTGTCCTTAAATTGTTGTTGGTGGTGGTGTTTTCAGTTGTCATTGTGGTTCAGTCGTTGCTACATCCTAAGTTTGTGAAGCTACTTGTTAAAACTTAGTGTAAGTTGATTAAAACAAATGGCTTCTGTGGGTGCTTTTTAACAGCCTTGGTTTTAACAGTCAGCGGTTGGACTCGATGATCTTAAAAAGTTTTTTCCAATCTAAATGATTCTGTGATTCTATGACTTTGAAGATGGCCCTTTTGTCCTGTCAAGGTCTTGTTGTGCAAGCAGGATTCTGGGGAGATGAAATATAGTGGTTAAGTTAAGCTTTCTCCTAAGTTAGCTTTCTATTTCAGTTCATGCTCAGTCACTGGAATGATGTTCCTATAAGTAAAACATTTTTTGAGGTTAAAAGCTCTCTCTGTAAATTACTCTTAATGAAATGATGACTTGGCCTCATTGAGTCGTAGAATCACAGAATGGTTTTGGTTGGAAGGGGACCTTAAAGATCATCTAGTTCCAACCCCCTGCTGTGGGCAGGGACACCTCCCACTAGAGCAGTCTGTTCTGGAGCACACCCAGTGATGGAGCATCCACAGCTTCCCTGGGCAGCCTGTGCCAGGGTCTCACCACCCTCAGTGGGAAGAGCTTCTTCCTCATTTCCAGTCTAAATCTCCTCTCTCCCAGTTTGAGGCCATCACCCCTCATCCTGTCACTACAAGCCCTTGTCAAAGTCCCTCCCCAGCTTTCTTGCAGGTCCCTTCCAGGTACTGGACGACCCCATTAAGGTCTCCCCAGAACCTTCTCTTCTCCAAGCTGAACAACCCCAACTCTCTCAGCCTGTCCCCAGAAGGGAGGTGCTGCAGCCCTCAGATCCTCTTTATGGCCTCCTCTGGCCCTGCTCCAACAGATCCATGTTCTTCTTGTGTTGGGAGCCCCTTGAATAGGACACGGTGTTCCAGGTGGGGATCTCACAAGAGCAGAGTAGAGGGAGAGAATCACCTCCCTTGACCTGCTGGCCACTCTTCTTTTGATGCAGCCCAGGATATGGGGATTATCTGACCCTGAATGTTTCCATTTCCCTGATCTCTCAAGTGACTATAAAGGACAGCAAGGTGCTGCTCTGCCTGTGAGGGGTGGAGCTGAGAAATGGAAGATTTCCTTTTTCTCCTCCTTTTTGCTGAAGTAAATTCTCTCGAGACAGAGGAGTGGCTCTACATGGCAAAGCTAAGGTAGCTGGCAAGAAGAGCACGGTCCTGGGGTGAGAGCAGCGTGTTGTCTGGAGCGTAGCTAAAGTTACACCGAAGGCATAGAGAGATTTACGTGATCAAATCCAATCTAAACTAGCTTTGATGTTAGTTGCTGTCCTGAGATGAAAGGGGGAGTAAGAGGCCAGGGAATATGGTGCTGTACAAATAGACTTTATTTTTTTGATCTCTCAGGTAAACTTCAGTGAGTGATAGCATCTCATAATGGGCACATCTGCTGCTGAGAAGGAAAATCATGAATCCTAGTAGAGCAGTATATTTCACTTCATTTGGATGGAAACCTATCAAATTCTAGTTTTATATGCCTTACACTTTATTATAAAAGGTATATTTACATAAATGGTGTGTGTGTATGTGTCCTTGGTATGAGACTACAACCCCGTACATTAATTTGTATGTCCTGCATGCTTTTGGGTTTTTTTATCCCCCCCTCCAGTACCCAAACTTGGATTCTCTAATGCCTGCAGGATTTGCTGTCTGCCAGTAACATTATAACCCCATTGGTGGTGTGGTTTATAAGAAAAGAGCTTATGTGGCTTTTCTGTCCTTTTAAAGCTCTTTAGTTTCTCTGATTACAGACACGTAATTCAGATTCTCTATGTGCATTTTCACTTTCAGAAGTAGAGCAAAAGCAATTAGCCCATTCTCAAATACATCAGAGTGTTTTAGCTTGTGAAAAGTTCCCTTAATACATTTTGTTCTGCATAAAGGTAAATATTAACGATCTCTCATTCCCTGTGCTGCTTTTGACAGTTTTAATTTCTTACTTGAGTTCTTTTTCTCTCATCTTCCCTCCTGTAGTCAGGCTACTTTTCCAGTATGTTCAGTGGATCTTGGAAAGAATCGAGCATGAGCGTCATAGAGCTGGAGATTCCTGACCAAAATATTGACATAGAAGGTAAGTGGGAACCTTTTATTTTAACATAAACTCTGAAGGTAGAGGTTAAGTTGAACCTGACCAAAAAAAAAAAAAAGTGAAAAGATAATAAATTTTAAAGAATATTTATTAAATCACAGAGTCACAGAATGGTTTGGGTTGGAAGGGACCTTAAAGATCATCCAGTTCCAACCCCCTGCCATGGGCAGGGACACCTCCCACTAGAGCAGGTTGCTCAGAGCCCCATCCAGCCTGGTCTGGAGCACATCCAGGGATGGAGCATCCATAATTTCTTTGGGCAACCTCTGCCAGGGCCTCACCACTCTCTGAGGCAAGAACTTCTTCCTAATTTCTAATGTAAATCTCCCCTCTTCCAGTTTGAAGCCATCACGCCTTGTTCTGTCACTACAAGTCCTGTCAGAAGTCCCTCCCCAGCTTTCCTGTAGCCCCCTTCAGATACTGAAAGCTCACAATAAGGTCTCCCCAGAGCCTTCTCTTCTTCAGGCTGAACAACCCCGGAGATAAATTGAGATAAGAAATAACAAGAAACTTGAGAGACTGAGTACAGAACTCAGTCACTTTTGAGCTTAACTCAGGTCACCAGCAGAGCTGAATCCATTTTTGGATCTCCGAGTTACGAAGTGCAGCTGAAAAGCCACCACTTGTCCTGCTGTTTCAGCATCAGGGCTCTTTAGATCAATGTGAGCAACCCCCGTGGAGACCTGAGTGTAGAGTGTGAATCACACCTTCATCTCTCTGCTCCCAAAGAGCTGCTGAGCTGAGGTCTCACAGGGGACCGTGGTGAGCTGGCAGGATGATCTGCTGTGTTACCAAGCACCACGGAGTGAGGAGTTAGTTTTTTTCAGAAGAATGGCAGAACAACTTCCAAATTCACAGTAATATCTCCACGTGATGCTCGGGATCAATTGCAGAGAAGGATCATGAGATGTAACTTCCTTGTGTCTAGTTCTCCACATTACTTCATGGCTGTTTAAGATGAATATTTTCATTAAATGGTATTTTTTGTTAATTTTAACCTGTAGAAAGACATGCTTTGTGTTTTCAGCTTACGAGTGTGCGTGGGCTGATAAGTCCTTTTTATCCAGAGCAAACCAGGTTGCAGAGAACATGTGTGCTGAAGTGCTTTGGTTATATTTAAGGATCCTTTTGGTCATCCCCTGCTCAGTGCCCTGCTTTGATCTGACACTTGGCCTCTCTTCAGCTCTGCAGGTGGCTTTTGGCTCTCTCTACAGAGATGATGTGTTAATAAAACCCAGCCGAGTAGTTGCGCTTTTAGCAGCGGCCTGCATGCTGCAGCTTGTAAGTAATAAATACTCAATATTTTTATGCTTTCTCTTCAGATCATGATAACATTTCCTAATATACTCTCACACGTGTACTGTTTCACCCAGAGAAATGAATCATCTTCCCAGACAAAGTGAGGTGGGGGGGGAAAACCCCAAACATAATGCAGTGGTTTTATTTCAAATGTCTATGACTAAGAGGCAGTTGGAATATTAAGTGCCTCTTTGAGAATCATATCTAGAAGTAGATTAAAATATGTTTTAACAGCTCATTTGTTCTACCCTGAAGGTATTAATTAAATCTTGTTTCCACGTGATCTATCCTTCAGAAGAATCCCTTGTTCCGAGGATCGCGTAGGTCACCGTAGCGCGGGTAACTCTGGGAGTTGTTCGTGCATTAAAATTTATATAAACTGCACAATCTTAGACACTTCCTGTTGGAAACAGAACATTTGTGGGTTTGTTGTTTTGGTTGGTTGTTTTTTTTTTTCCTCCCCACAGGATGGTTTAATCCAGCAATGTGGTGAAACAATGAAGGAAACCATTAATGCAAAGACAGTGTGTGGTTATTACAATTCAGCGGGGACGTACGGGTTAGACTCTGTGAAGAAAAAGTAAGAATTTCTTCCTTTGAGCTGCTTTGTACATTGCTAATGAACAGTGTGACTTTACAAGCAGGAAAATTATGCCTTTAATTAATTAATTAAGTAATTTTGGTGGTTTTTTTTTTTTTTAAACTGACTTAGGGCCTTGCTTGTCCTGCTTCGTTTTCAAGTTTCTGCTATAATCAATAACCTGAAAATTGGTGTAGCTTGACTGGCCTGAATTAATTCCTAAAGTATATTAATAAGGACAATATGTTTGGTCTTCAGTGTGACAATCAAATGATACTTGTGACCATTGATTCTTTTATCTCAAAGCTGCTTTAATATTCAGAGCTTAAGCTTAACTTGATCTTAATTGGGAGGGATAATGACATGTTTGGGAGCTGAGGTTAATGCTGACTGCTTCCTTCTGCTGTGAATGTGTTCTCAGAGCTTTTTGTGGCGTTAATAGTACTTTGAATTTAGTTTGCACTGTACCCTGAGAGAAATAAATGCTACTTTCAGGACATTTTTGGAAAATGTTACGGTGAACTTACATGTTTTTGAAATAACCCTTCTTCATATTTTTATGCATTTGTGTCTGGAGTTAAAGCAGCATTTCAAAATCACCTGGTACATAGTCAGGCTTTGTGAGCTTGAGCAACTGTTGCAGCAATGTTGATATAGATAAGAAAAAAAGTGAAGGTACTAATTCCTTGATTTCAATCTAGGTGCCTTGAGTGGCTCTTGAATAACCTGATGACTCACCAGAGTGTTGAACTCTTCAAAGAACTCAGGTATTTAGGCTTTAGTTAACTTCATGAAGTACAAGTTCTTCCAAAGCACATAGTTTGCTACAAATTACTTTCTAGCCTACTGCTGGTTGCTTGTTACCAAGCTTGCTTTCTTATTTTTTGTCTATCCTGTCTCATAGAACTCTGGTGTGATTTTTAGTTTGGTGTTTTGTTTTGTTTTTCAGCATAAACCTTATGAAACAGCTGATTAGCTCTTCTAACCTGTTTGTAATGCAAGTGGAGATGGACGTGTATACTGCTCTCAAAAAGGTACAGTCTGGGCTTTTGTGAAGCTGAGCCTCCCAAGTAGTTGATTTGTAACACGATGAGAATTTTAGTATCCGATAGAGTATCAGAATTGTTGGAGGAAGGGATGCATTATGAAAATATTCTTTTATTTTCTTGTTTGAAGACTTAAGTGAACTCACTGGGGTTTGTTTGTTTTACCTAGTGGATGTTCCTTCAGCTAGTGCCTTCTTGGAATGGGTCTTTGAAACAACTCCTAACAGAAGCTGATGCCTGGTTTGCCAAGCGTAGGAAAGGTAGGATTAACTGGCGTGGCCTTGGACTGGGGAAGACATGGGGTGGAAATAAAATACCATAGTCTTCCTCCACTTCCAGACTGTCTTCCACTTTCTCTGGTGAGGCTGGTGTCTGCCAGTGGTCCCTGGCAGCATATCCTCAACGCCAGTAAACCATTGAAAACACTTTTCCACTGCTTTGTCTACGTGGTTTTAGTGAGCAGACGTGGTCACTGGTTTTGCTTTGTCGCTTTTGCTGTTGCTTAGCTGGGAGAAGCTTTTGTTGCCTTCTCACCAGAAGGCACTAGTGGAATTGAAAAGAGGAAGAGTTTGGTCTAACATTTCACTGAAAGAACTTGAATGTAAGTGCTTAATTTTGGTTGTAAAAGGTGATTTGCCTGTCCATAATAACTTCCCCTGACCAGTAAGTGAAAACTCGGTCTCAAATATAAGAGACCTCCAAGAAAGCTGGGGAGGGACTTTTTACAACAGCTTGTAGTGATGGGATGAGGGGTGATGGCTTTAAGCTGGATGAGGGGAGATTTAGACTAAATATTAGGAAGAAATCCTTTGCATTGCGGGTGGTGAGACCGTGGCACAGGCTGCCCAAGGGAAGCTGTGGATGCTCCATCACTGGGTGTGCTCCAGAACGGACTGGTCAGGGCTGTGAGCAACCTGGTGTCGTGGGAGGTGTCCCTGCCCATGGCAGGGGGGTTGGAGCTGGATGGTCTTTAAGGTCCCTTCCAACCCAAACCATTCTATGATATGTAGGGTCTGGGAAATATTTATGAAAAGAAGTTGTAATACAAGTGCTTTCTTGCAGATTTTGAGGATGACATTTCATTCCTGGAGTCGGAGCAGGGGAACGCCTTCCTGCCCGTGTTCACTCACTTGAGATTACAGTACATCATCAGTGACTTGGCATCAGCCAGAATTATTGAGAGGGATTCCCTGATACCCTCAGGTGAGTGAGCTCTCAGCCGACCAGTTCTATGGGCCTTTCTCAGCCTGTCCTACCTGTGAGTAATCGGGAAGATCTGGGTGTGTTTACTGGTCTTACCGCTCACGTCTTTATCTCCCACATCTGCTGAATCCTCAGCCACAATTCAGAAGTTGAATATTAAATTTACACGTGTAAGTCTTAAAAGACACACACGTAGGTGTGTGAAGCATCTTGTTGACCAGTCTGTTTATCCAAGCACTCTGCAATCAATACACTGGATGTTATCAGGGTGTCAGTGACCCTGGAGTCCCAGGCTTGCAAAAATCTTTTACTTTTGAGACAGCAAAACTTGCTGGGACTCAACTTTCTTTTTGTCATTATCTTTCTAAAAAGAGCTGGGTTGATTTTGATGGGATTTGGAGTAACACCTGAAAATGAAACCCAGAAGCATGGGGTGCTGCAAGCTCTTCTCCCATATTCAAAGACAAGTGTTATTTACTAACAGGCGTTTAGGATGATGGGGAGGAAGAAGGATATTTAGTAGTAAAAGGAGGTAAGCTATTTAAGTGTTCTGCTCTTGTCCTTCTATTTGCATTTGGACTTGTACACAACACATCCTCATTCTAGGTCCTGGTGCTTTTTTGAAGCCCATAGGGTGAAATGCCACTTAATGTTATTATAGATCCCTGCTATTAAATTACATGAGGAAAAATGAAAAGCCCCATTCTCATCCTGCTGCTAAACTCGAGATCACAGAGGGGCTTTGTTCTCAGCTTGGAAGCTGCATAAACCTTGCTGCTGACAGATGAATAAGACTGGAAATGAGTTATCAAGTTGGTCTCTCCCTTAAAAAAAAAATGTTTTCCACTATCATTCATATCTCTTATCATGTGAAACACCCACCCCTCCTCCCTTTTCCGCTCTTCGTTTTTTCATTTGTTATTTTTCTCCCTCCCCAGAGTTACTTGTGCTCCTTGTAACAGTGTTTGGCCTTCTCATGCTTTGCCTTTGAATTTGGCTTCTGGTCTCCCTACTTCACTCTGTTCAGTGTTCCTTTATCATGGTTGAATTGAATATTCCCTGAATTGAATATTGGTATTGAATTGCCTCTTAACTCTTTGACAGTTGTGTGGTGTTTTTTGTTTTTTTTTTTTCCTATCTCTCATGTACCCAGCTTTGGTTATTATTAATTTTTTTTTAAATATCTGTCCCCAGTATAACTACTCATTCATCTGTGTCTCTGGGATGCCTATTTATAGGTGTCACTGCCAGATCTCAATTAAGGCTGCTTTTATTGAGCTCTTTATTGCTCTTATTTGTAACTCCTTGACATCTGTGTCCTTGTCATCTGTCCATACTTGCAGCCTTGGGGGTGGCTTTGGACTCTTGCTGTACCTAAATATTTAACCTGGCTTTGAGTTCCACTCCTGTTTTCCTCTAAAATGAAAGATGATATTTTTTTATTATTATTATTATTTTTCATCTCACTGGCTTTTTCCTTCATGCTGCCGTAGATGTCAAGGCAGCGCTGAGCTGATGCCAAACCAGCCTTGTTGGGATAGCTTTTTTCAAGCCTGATCAAACTGTTAGATGCTTTTAAACCCCTTCCCTTGCCATTGAGGTGATGGAGTGAGAGTCACTTTACTTGCTTAGTCTTCCCTGTGTTGCTGTGTCCTGTCCCTGCCAGAAATCACAGCTTAGTTGCTCTTTGTAGCTGAATGAAGAACCATGAGCACCTCGTTTGAAGTTGTGGTTGTCAGAAGCTGAGTTATGACTCCCTGGGATAGGGGAGCCCTGTGAGGAGGGTCCTTCCTCTCTAGAAATCTGCCTGTCTCGTGAGTGAAAGCGGGCAGCCACCGACACAACGCAGCAGCTTTCCCTGCTCCCAGCTCCTGTTTCAAACCTTCATGGATGGAGGAGAGTCTGACTTCTGCACTGGTTCTGACCAAGTCAGACACAGAGGTGCTGGGTTCTCCTGCTCTCAGGTTGGCTGTTTAAGGGTGTTTTTTGAACAGCAGGTGGAGATGGTGTGTTAGAGAGTTGAGGAGCTGTGCAGGCAAAGGGGCTGCTCTTTAGCATCCAGTAGATGGGGCAAGTTCTGACCTCAAGCAAGTGATAACGCTTTGTAGTATGCATAAAAATGCAGGAAGAACAGATCTTATCTTTGATGTGATATTTTATATGCTTAAGTGATGGAGAAAGTAAATAGAATCCATCTTACTTAAGATTGTTACAACTTACAATCAAAGTGTAAAGGTACCTTTGTATTATAAAAAACCAAGATAACTTTGGGTGAATGACCTTCTAGATCCTGAATTTAACGATGACAGGAGAATTGGGGATTATTTCCTTGTGAAGTGGCTTTGTCAGCATGTGATTCAGACATTGCAGAGCAGAAATTTGCCAGTACCACACTTGATTTCCTTGTCTTAATGTAGCTGCTGTTGTCACTCACCAGAACTGTGATGGGGCAGCCTTTTTTTAGTGTTCTTCAGTGGATAAATTTTGTGTCTGTATTCAAACCCAGAAGCCTTTTAGCTACACACATCCCAGGAGGAATGTGGGTTTGTTTGGTTGTTTCTTTTTTTTTCAACTACTACAAGATTAATCGCAACTTTGAGGCTGATTTGCTTGTGCTTATTGATCAAGAATGTGTAATTTTCACACAGTTCACAAGATGTTTGCTCTTTGGGAGTTCACAAGCTGTGGTAAATGCTGACATGGGCTTTGTTGTGCTGTAGCCATACAGTGGGAAAGGCAGTGGCTTGACAAACTCTGAGTGTGTGGTTAGTGCAGGAAGAGTACTTGATGTTTAGACTGAACCACTGATGAGGAAGTAAAAAAAAAAAAAAATAAAAAGGTTTAATTTTAAGAGAACTGGGAGAGTGAGGAGTGAAGAAAAGCACCATGTGGAGACCTCTGTGTGTAATGAAGTGCTGTTAGAGTTCAATACTTGATAGCCCTTGTCATCTGTTGATGTCATCAGTTTGTAGCTGATGTCATCAGTTTGTAGCTGATGTCATCAGTTTGTAGCTGATGTCATCAGTTTGTAGCCCAAAGCTGTGTTAAGATGAGGAACTTTTGCTCATCATTTACAAGGAGGCTTTGATAAATATTGGTGCTGTGCTTTGAAACAGGTTATTGGCTGACAGCATCCAGCATTTTGGGTGTTGGCATCGTACCTGAGCGTCCCCAGACGTGGAAATTGATGAGTAGTTTGTATTGTAGTGGGAGCCTTCTAGATTGTTCTAGATGAAGTTGTTCTCAGGGAGGTAAAGAAGAAAATCGTGTTGAATAGTTGAAAGAAATGGGTGTAATTATTCTTTTTTGGTTTTTTTTTATACCCTGTACATGCACAGGACCTTCAGGAGGAAACTGAAATACTGTGCTAGGAGCTCCCATGGGAGAGTCTGTTCTTGTTTGCATACAAAATATGTTGAAAGACAGAAATACACAAGGCCTGTCTGTAAGCAAAGGGTTTGTTGTTGAACTACAGCTGGAATATGACATATAAAATAGATACGTTCATATATAAAGAGAGAAGATGCTCTAGCTCTTGGAATTATTTTTTTTTAATTATTATTTTTTCCTTCTAGCACATGCATCTCTGTTCCTTACCTGTGTCGTTTGCCTTAAATCATTTTTACACTCTTGTATTGTGGTTAATTCCCACTTTGGTCCTATCGCTGTCCGAATCTTAACTCCAGAGTTAGCAGGGCAAGAACTGGTTTTAATTTTTACATCTGGGACTCAGAAGGCAGTCCCAGCACTTGTGCTCTCCCTTCTATCCTCTCCATCAAGTACCTGTTTTGGTTTTGTGGTCACAGTGGTTCTCGCTGTTCCCCTCATCCCAGTCCATTCCTCCCCAGAGCTCGTTCTTGTACGTGACCTTATGTCCTTGCCCCTGGTCGTTAGAACTCGCACGCCGTGCTTTTGGGTGCCTCTGACCCTTTTTGTGTAACTGACCCACAAACTGTTAGATTTTGTCCTGTTTTGTCTCTTGGTTGTGATTGTTAAATTAATACAGCTGATAAAATCTTTATGGTGTTCTCAGAGGAAGAGGAGATTTATTTTTATTCCCAGCAGGGGACAATTTCTGTTTGTTTTTACCATATCCGTGCTAAGTCACTGTTGCCTTTATCCTTCAGTTCTGTTTTCTTCTTGTTTAACTTGCTTAGAATTCTGCTGGGAGCTCAGAAAACAGCATCTTCTCCCAGGAGCTCATTAACAAGCTCCCTGACTTACCAGGGCTCTGCACACCAAGACAGTGTCTCGAGTTGCATCACTTTGGGCCACGGCGAGCGCTCCGAGAGGTGGATGTGGCCCTGAGTTAGTGTTAGCTGTTGATTTTGCTTCTGGAGATGAATCACACGAGCGTGTTATCAGGTGGTGGGTTTGCTTAGACCACCCAGTGAAGAAGTGTAACCTTATTATTTCAATGTGGTTTTATTTCTGTATTTCACCTGTTTATGAACATCTCCATTCCCAGCTCCAGAGACACCACCAAGCTTATTTATTTTCTTTTTGATTTTAGAATGGCTGTCCTCTGTTTACAAACAGCAGTGGTTTGCCATGCTCAGAGCAGAACAAGACAATGATATTGGGTAGGTATATTACAGGCTTTCCTTTCTATCTTTCTTAAATTAGAAACCTATCAATTCTGACATGATTAACTTTTGGAGTTTACATTAAGAAGAGGGGAGGGGGGAAGCACAGTTCAGTGCTTTTAAACTCTGTTGCTCTCTGGGAACCATCTCTTCTTCCCTTGGGCTGGCTCATGTCCTGTCCTTTAAACAGCAGGACTCTAGAAAACTTGTCTGATATGACCAGAGATGAATGCTGGGGAGGGATATTATGTTGGTTAATGCTTCTCACCAGTACTTTGCCTTGATGTATGTGTTGAGGCTGTGAAAAAGTAACTTACTAGCCTTCCATTTTAAGGACAACTTTAGGAAGAGTACAGCAGATGGAGAAGAAGCCTGTTCTGTCCTGTCCCTGGACTAGGTGGTGTGATGGAACTCACTGTCTGGACATAGGAGGCAATTTGTCTTTTTCTGTTTGCACAGGGATAACTCCACGCTAACCTTTGTCCTGCCTCTCCCATCCTAGCCTCCCAGGCAACGAGTGAGAGCCCAGCACCCAGCAGGGCTTGGCACCCTGGGACCTGTTCACCTCGTTCCCTTCTATTTTGACAGCCTTTCCCCAGCTCAGTGTTTGTGTCGGATCACTCTCTCCGCTGCCAGCACCTCCAGCTCTTCCCAGGCAGCAAGCCCACCCTTCTCCACTGCTGAGACTCCCTTCTCTCTCTAATCCTCTTGTCTTAGATCCTGCTTTTCTCCTTCCCAGACCACGCGCTGCGCTGGCTTCGCGTTGCCGTCGAGGAAACCCCCCGACGACCGCCCCGTTTCGGCCTCCTTGCAACGCTCTGCACGTAGCTGTCCTGTCTGCAGCACCCCGACCGCTGCCCGCGTAACGCGGAGCTGGGTTTCTTGAGCCTGTGCCTAACAAGGGTTGTGGCAGCTTGGGCAGCAGAGCACGTTGATTTAATGTCTGTTACATTTAATGTGTGATCACAAACTGTCTCCCTCCTTCCCGCTTGCCTTTTGCCACCTTGCATCGAGCCACGTCCTTTAATCTGTTTCTAAATGGTGAAGCTATGGCAAAATGCAACAGGGGGAGTTGTTCCTGTTGTGGTCTTCGAGTTCTTGGTGAGGAGGATAGATGGCAAGTCAGAAAGCTGCAAAATGTGTGTTACCTTTCAGAAACTGATAAAGCCACTTGGTTATATTTTCTTTGCCCTTGGGAAGATGAGCACGTTGGATTGCAGCGCTCGGTAACTGCAATCTGAAAAGCATTAAGAACTCCTGTCCTGATTTGAACCCAAGCCACGGGGCCCATGGCAGTGTTCAGCAGAAGGTACAAATCTCCTGCCTTCCCTGAGAGTGACGAGTGGAGGTTCTCTTGGTGTACGAGTAGTTCAGGATTTTCCAGCTGGAGGCTTTGGCTGGTTCGTTACCGAACGACCAACCACCAATAGACCTGTTCCTCGGTTCTCTTTGGAACAGCTTATACTTTAGCCCCTGTGGCAGTGGCTTCCATGGCTTGATTATGTATTATATAGGAAATATTTCCTTAATTGCTTTCTTTGGATATTATCCTATTAAAAAATCCTCCCAACTCTGACTGGTCTAAAAAATAGTCAAGGTTTTTAAGAGGTTGAGAAGCCAACAGCAGTGCTTCAGAAACCAGTAGAGTACATAATTGTGAATCTCACCACTTCAGCTCCTAAAGATTAATGTTGGGTGGTCACAGCTTGTTTCTTTTCATGGGAAGACTTTTCTTGTGCTGTTGTTGCTGTGTCTAACAGTAGATGCTGGTGGATTGCACGTTACCTTATGTTACTGTGAAAGGATTAACAGCCATCAGAATTCCAACCTAAAACTGTATTTGCTTATTTTTGAGGTCTTTTGGGGAGCTCGCTGTAGTACCAGTGAGAGTGTTCTAATTGTCAGCCATCAGCTCTACATGCTTCTGAAAAAGTGACCTCACACAAAACCTGTGAAGATGATGGGGATCATAGGAGCCTGAAGATGAGCAACTTTTCTGTTTGGCTAAAGTGCTGATGATTTCAGTGGCTCTTGGCATAAGCAGGGTATTTTTCCATGTTTTTCTTGCTTGTCTAGTTTTCTTTGCAGAACAGGGTTGGTTTCTTTCTTTCTTTCTTTTTACTGAAGATCTCAGGCAGAGGAGGTTTTCTCTTATCAACAGACATCTGTTTTCCTGACTCTTACTCTGGCATTCATTGCCAAGGTCCTTCGTTACTGGCAGTGGGGAGAAGGGCGGGGAAATGTAGTGCTGCTTCTCAGTAAGTTTGCAGACAATACCAGCTTAGGTGGGAGTGTTGATCTGCTGGAGTGTTGGAGGCTCTACAGAGTGTTCTGTCCAGGCTGGAGCGATGAGTCAAGGCCAGTGGGATGAGGTTCAATAAGGCCAAGGGCTGGGTCCTGCCCTTGGGTCACCACAACCCCCTGCAATGCTCCAGGCTGGGGCAGAGCGGCTGGAAAGTGCCCAGTGGGAAAGGACCTGGGGGGGTTGGTCCACAGGCAGCTGGAGATGGGGAAGAGAGTGCCCAGGGGGACAAGAAGCCACCAGCACCCTGGCTGTGTCAGCACTAGGGTGGCAGCAGGAGCAGGGCAGGGACTGTCCCCCTGTGCTGGGCACTGGGGAGGCTGCTTCTCAAATCCTGGGGTCAGGTTTGGGCCCCTCACTCCCAGCAGGACCCCGAGGGGCTGGAGCGTGGCCAGAGAAGGGCAAGGGAGCTGGGGAAGGGGCTGGAGCAGGAGTGTGGTGAGGAGCAGCT
>JANHGN010006402.1:0-22534 GCA_024605025.1 Megaceryle maxima | reverse complement strand
ATATTTAAAGTGAAAAGTTTTGTGCCAGCCATCTTCATTTTAAGTATCCCCAGTTGCAGACCACAGTGGCCTGGCTTGTTCGGCGGGAACAGGCCCTCTCCACTACAACCCCTAGAAAGACTCCCGCCGGCCGGGGCCAGGCTGCTGAGGGCTGCACCAGGGAGGAGACCCCGCAGGCCGCATCCAGGCCGGGCTGGGGCCTTATCGTAGTTTCACACACATTTAACAGCCCCTGAGGAACATGACTGCTCAAAAAAAGCATAGGAAGGCGCCTCAAACTATACTGGAGGTCTCCAGCTTTGGTAGATTAAAAAGATACTTCTTGTAGCAGGTCAAAACCTTAAAGTCTCCTGAGCGCTCCAGACCTCGCTGTGCACAGCGGGCAGCTCCCAGAGGCAAGCCCAGGACGCAGCGCCAGGGCTGCGGACACCGACCGCACCGGCCCTGCAGCGAGTCAGCACTTTAAACACGTCCCCGCGTAGCGAAAGCGCAGAACCAGCCTCTGAATCACCCGGCCCCGCGCCGGGAGCGCTTCACAGGGACGAGGAACTAGAGACGTGAGGGAACTCCACCAGGAACACCCGGCCCGCGGCGACCGCCTCGGAGGAGGCCCCGGGAAAGCCTTTTTCAAGGTAAAAAACGGGAGTATCGGACGAGGTGGCCGCACTCACCCCGACGCAGCTCCTCTCGTCCCAGCCGCCGCTCTGCTCTCCTCTTCTCGCCCTGTCTCTCTCTGACTCCGTCACTGCTGCGTTCCGCCCCCGTGACGTCATCGCCCTCTGCCCGCTTCCAAGATGGCGGCGGCGGGCGGCCTGCGGCGGGCGGGTTGGCGGCTGTGGCGGGGCCGCGCGGGTGAGGGGGCGGGGGGCGCGGCTTGGCGGGGACGTGCTCGTGCTCGTGCTCGTGCTCGTGCTCGTGCTCGTGCTCGTGCTCAGGTTGTGCCCGTGCCGGGCGCGCGGCAGGCGGGCCGAGGCGGGGCCGGGCGGGGCGGGGGAAGGTGAGGTGAAGGGCAGAGGCCGGGCGCCGCCAGGGGGCGCCACGAGTCGCGGGGCCAGCCCAGCCCCGGGCCCGGTTCCGGTTTCGGTTTCGGCTTCCGTTCCCGGTTCCGGTTCCGTTCCCGTTCCCCGTGCGGGTTCAGGCTGAAGTCTGCCTGCTGCCGGTGGCTGCGAGACCCGAAGGGTGCTTTCCTCTTTGGGCAGCTCAGTGCCTGAGGGAGGCTGCTGGGCAGGGCCTGGCGTGAGGAGGGCCCTGCAGCGGGCCCGCCCAGCCCCTTACACCTCCCTGGCCCTGAAACCGCCCCTCGGGCCTGCGAGGGGGCTGGAGGGGGGCTGGTGTTGGGTTTTTTGAAGTGTGGGCTGTGCAACCCAATCGTACTGAAAAAAAAAGCAACCAAGCTTCATTGTAGATACATTAAAAGTTCTCACAGAATGGCCCTAATTGAAAAGCTGTATTGCCTTTGAGTGCTCGGGAGAAACACACTCTGCAATCAGCATGTTGTACCTGTTAAGACTGCTCTCTCCAGAGTATTCCTCACCTCTTGCCCTGAGCTCAGGGATCAGCACCTTCCTCTCCTTCCTCAGGGACCTGAAAGGATGGAGGCTGTGCTGTGGAGGAGTCAGTATGTGTTCATGTGCCTGGTTTCATGTCCAGGACTGGGAAACTCCTTTCTATTTGCAGTACCTGACATCTGTGCAGTTCTTTCCCTCACAAAACATTCTCACTTTATTTTCATCAAGTAAATGTGAGTTTGGGTAAGAGTGGCACTTCCTAGAAGTGTAAAAAGAGACTGTCTACAAATTCCTGTTCCTTGCAGTTGTGTTTACCATAGCTCTTTTCGACACCTTAATTTTCTGTGCTTCCTTGGGAGGCGATGTCTGATTCTCTTGATTTCCCTTTCAGCGGTCAGGTGCCAGCTCTCCCCACCACAGCGTGCTCTCCAAGCTTCAGCCGTGCTGAGGGGAGTCTCTGATGAGCAGAAGGAGCCATTTGCATCTTCTTCTCAGCAGCGGTTTGATTCCCATCCAGCCAGTCACCAGCCTGGACAGGAACCTCAGGGCCCTCGACCCAGGTAACTCAGTAGCTATTTCTAGCACTGTCCTGCCAACACTGGGATCAGAGGGCTTTCCTTTCCTGAAAGCTGCAACGAGAGACAACGAGATCCAGAGTTAATGGAGTCTCAAACTGCATCAGCTGGAGAGCTGGTTTGCTGTGACAGTGCAAATTCCACTGTCTGCTGTGGAGACAGGATGAGACTGGCTTTCAAGAGGGAACCTCTCTGATCTGCAAAACGCAAGCTCTCATTTCTGGATTTTTGTGTAAATTTACACAAAAGATGGAGAATATGTTGTCTGTCTGCCTGTAACTATAAAACCTCCCTTTTAAAAGCTGATAGTTTAATTGTTTTTTAAAGGAGGGGGAATCTGAGGCCAGTTGGTCTCCAGACCAGCACCTGGATTGAGCCCTCCCTTGTTTTTCTCTTCTTTTCTCATGGCAAAGGTTTGTTAAGAATCCTTTGGGTGGAAAGGAAGGGATTTTACAGGAGGAGGTGAGAGTTGTACTAAGCAGATCTCAAAGTGTGCCTGCATGCAGCGGTGGCAGCGAGTGAGTGGCGGAGTCCAAGTTGCTGATGTTTGGTGGTGACTTCCCCCTCACTGTAACAATACCTTCTCATAGTTACACTGGCCAGGGTGGCCAGGAGTCTGAGGACTATGAGAGCGAGGAGCAGCTGCAGCATCGAATCCTCACAGCAGCGCTGGAGTTTGTGCCTGAACATGGCTGGACTGCAGAAGCCATTGCAGAGGGAGCCAAGGTATGTGGGGAGAGAAGCAAAGAACCAGTTGAAAACTGGATGGAGCTTAAGTCCAGAGACAGCCAGGCCTGCATGCTTCCCCCACATACTCTTGGGTGATGCACCCTAGCACGGGGCAGGAATGCATCCCAGCTACTCCAGGATAACCCTGACAGACTTAACCTAAGGCACACTGTAGAGCAGTGATCCTAAACAGCAGAAAACGTGGACAGGAAGCACTTCTTAATGTAGTGTTGCTTTATTTCAATTCATGCAGCTTTGTTCCTGAAATAAATACAACATTTTTCCTGTCTGGATCCTGCTTAGTGGTGTATGACCTGGACTGTGCTTCTCCCTTCTTCCTTACAGACCCTGGGTCTCTCTGTTGCTGCCGCAGGGATGTTTCACAGCGATGGCAGTGAACTGATCCTGCACTTCGTGTCTCAGTGCAACACCAAGCTGTCTGAGCTGCTGGAGCAGGAACAAAAGCTGGTGCAGCTGGGTGAAGCAGAGTGAGTACTGAGTATGAAAAGACATCTTCCTTGGCAGACTTTGGGGACTGGATAGACAGAGGCCTCCTGGGACACAGATAGTTGAATTAAAATATGGCATTTCCCCAAACAAAACCACCTTCCCAGGTACAGAGCTGGACCAGGAGCATGACTGATACATAATACTATGCATATCTACTGCTGAGGCAGGTAAAATACCAATCTTTCAAGTTCAGAATTGAGTTTAACTTGGTTGTGTTTTGTATTTGTATTTTCCTCCCCCAGGAAGAAACCTACAGATCAGTTCCTGAGAGATGCTGTGGAAGCCAGGCTGAGGATGCTGATCCCATATATTGAGAAATGGCCCCAGGTATAAAATTAATATTGAGATTGTCTCTCTTTTAGTGGGTATTTTAAACACCCTGTGGTCTTCAACATAGTCACTCCGCCAGAGTAGTTCAAGGTTGTAAATGAAACCCTCACTGGTTTCAGATGATTTGTAGCCTTCGAGTGGAGAGCAGCCTTTGAAAGAGGCAGTTAAAGGTGTCCTTAGAACATATATTTCTTGTAGTTCTGGAAAGGAAAACATCTCTGTGGTTCACTCCACCCATCTGGGATCCCCAGGGGATAACCTGTGTCTCTGTTTGGTCCTGTTCCCAGTGTCACTGCAAGTCAGCCTCCTTGTGCTGGCTGCACCAGTATCACTGGACACCTGGCAATGCAGAACTACTGCTCTGAGGCAAGAAACTGCCTGTCTAGTGTGTGAACGACAAACCCTTGGCAGCCTGAGGATAGGTCCATGAGCTGAGAGGGCTCTGTGCTTCAAAACTCAAGTCTCGAGACGCCTTTCCCAGGGTGGGAAGGGGATTGAATTGTGGCCACAGTAGAAAGAAAATTGTTCCCAACCTCAGGCTGCAGAGTCATCCTCTGCTGGGCAGCATTGCCACTGGGCAGCTGGATCCAGCGCTCCTTGCAGAGAGAGAAGATAGGATTCACATTTTTGTTCCAGATTTGTGTAACTTGTCCCGTGAATGATGTGGGTGGTTTGTGACTCCTCTGGCATTGTGCTCCCATGTTCAGAAGCTTCAGGATCCTAGCAGGGCCATTATGGCTGGCAGTTCTGCCCTTGGGAGCTGCTTTGAGTTCAAAATCAAATTCAGAAAAATGAGAGATTTGACCACCTGCACACAGGGTTACAGCACAAGTGTGAGTCAATCCTTCTCTCTTCTACTTTCCCATTTATCTGTGTTTCCTTCACAGGCTCTGAGCATCCTGTTGCTTCCACGGAACATCCCCTCCAGCCTCAACCTCCTCACCAGCATGATCGATGATATATGGCACTATGCTGGAGACCAGTCCACAGACGTAAGTCTTTGTGCTTTGCAGAGCAGCTGGGTCAACCGCTCAGCACTTCAGTAAAGTGACAGGTTGAAGCAGGTGCCAGCCACGTCTCTCTTGAAACGATCCGTTTGTTGACCAAGGAAGACATTTTCAGAAGCACCCAAGGGTCCTTCTAAGGCGTAGTTTAATTTCTAAAGAGATTTAGGAGCCAGTGGGAGTAAATGCTAATTAGTGCCAATGGGATTAGCGCAAATGAAAATGACCTACTTTCCTAGACTCTCTTAACTGCTCTTTTTTCCATCTTAAAAAAAAAAAAAAATTGTTGAGATTTTGAGACTAAGAAGTTGATCCAGTATTCAGTGAGCAAGCAGCGTGTCTCTGTTGAAGCAGCTGCCTCTTCCACCAGCAGCACCATTTACAGATTTGACTTGAAAACCTTTAAAGAACCTACCTAAAAATACCAGTTGTTTATTAAAGCTTTCATCTTTCTGGCAGAAAATAAAAGAAAATTATAACAATTAAAGCAATTAACAAATTACTTTAATTTGCATAGATTTAGGGAGAGATGAGAAAAGCTGAATGAGCCATTTTAACAAACTACTTTAATAAACTTCTTTTATCTGTGTATAAGAGAGAAGCTACCACAGTGAAAAAAAATGATGGAAAAAATAAAGGAATAAACCAGAAGAGAACTGAAAGACTGATTGCATCAGGGACTGCAAGTCCCTTACAGGTTATGAAAGTCAAATCAACACGTCTGCACTGAGCTGTTCCTGAAGCCTCCTCATGACACAGGGATTAAGAGATGTTCTACAGTTTGTCTGTTGTTTGCTCCTCCTGACCCGTTACATGAGTTTTCTTGGGAAGCTGTGATGCTGAGCCAGCTTCCACTCTCCCAGTAAAAGGTTTAATGTCCTTTGTGTGGCTGGGTTTTTTCTGAGAGAGCAGGAGAATTGACAGAAAGAGTTTGGTCTCGGGCACCTGAGAGATTCAGCTGCAAGTGGCAACATCTCTCGTGTTTCTCACCTTGTCAAAGCTCAGAGGTTGTGGTGCTGACAGTGGAGCTTTCAATCCAGATGTTGTTTTCTGAACCAAGATCCATGTTTTCATTTTTCTGTTGCTTTGTAATCATGAGTGAAACAACTGGTATTTTTTTCTAGGTAATAGCAGTAAACAAAGTTGAAGACTAGTTTTGGGGTTTTTTTAAATGTCTATCTATTTCATCTGCCAGTGATTCAAGTGCAACTGGAAAAACTGAAGCATTTGGGTTCTTTGTGCATCTTTTTATTGTGTAACTGCACAGCTGTGTAATTGTAAGGCATCCTACATACAGCGTTGCTGCCGGCAGTGTAGCGGGGCAGTGGGCAAGGCTGGTATTGCTGTGACAGAATTTGGGGAAGGTGTATCTCTGTGTGCTGTCTCACACAGTCCTGTCATCTCTTTGTTCCCTTTCTTCATGCTTGTATCTGGTGCAGGCTGCAGCTCAAGTTCAGTATTAAATACAGCCATTTCTCACCTAATCAGATCTGGAATGGAAGCTTTGCATGACCTACCAGTGGTCTGTAAAGCAATGATGGGCTCTTGCACAGTGCACGCAGGGGCAAGGGGCAGTTCCTTGGTGCCCACTTGCAGCCAGCAGCAGGCAGTGAGGATTTTCTTCACTAGTTTTAGACATGATTCTTGTGACTTCTGTCTGGTGCCATGGGAGCAGCTGTGCTGTCAGGTGGTGGTGTTGGCTGCTGGCCCACTGCATCACAGAGACGATTATACCATGTAAGCAGGGAAGGAATGTGCAGTCGCTATGCTGTTTTCCTTTGCTGGTCTCTGCTCTGATTTTATGAGCCACATTCTTGATATGCTTTCAGGTCACACCTTTCTCCCTCTCTTTCTCTCTGATTTCATGCCCTTACAGTTTAACTGGTACACTCGTCGGGCTGTGCTCACTGGCATCTACAACACCACTGAACTGGTGATGATGCAGGATTCATCCCCCGACTTCGAGGACACTTGGCGCTTCCTGGAAAACCGAGTAGCTGATGCCATGAATATGAGGGATACAGCAAATCAGGTAATGTTATAGGCAGGGTACATGGGCAGTGTCTCCCTTCTTCCCAAGCGTATATGTAGACAGACTTGGCTTTCTAGTTGTGCAGACCACATGTCTGCCAAGAGGCCACCATGTGCCGGCAGGTGACAGCATAAATGCTGTCAGTTCAACATCGTTTTGTTAGTAGAATAACATGTAGGTGCCCTCTTTGTCAGACCGGCCCAATGGCTGGGAGACATGTTTCCAGGAGCTCTTATTATCATCAAATGTGTTGGGTGGGAAGGGACCTTTCAACATCATCTGGTCCAACAGCCCTGCAGAGAGCAGTGACATCTGCAACTGAAGCAGGTTGCTCAGAGCCCAAACCAACTTCACCTGCAATGGTGCCAGGGATGGGGCAGCGACCACCTCTCTGGGCAACCTGGGCCAGGCTCTCACCACCCGCAGCATAAAAAATTTCTTCCTTCTTTCTGGTCTAAATCTCCTGCTTTTAGTTTAAACCCATCACTCCTTGTCCTGCCACAAACAGGCCCTGTTCGAAAGTCTGTCTTCATCTTTCCTATAGGCCTCTTGAAGTACTGAAAGGCCACAAGAAGGTCTCTCATCTGTATTTTTTATCTCTGGGTATCACTTGTCTGCACTGCATGGCTTCTGTCAGCACCTTTCTGTAGCAAATACATGTTTGTTCTGCATCATGTCTCTGAGTGTGGGTGGCCAAAGTGTAAGTGCAGAAGAAAGCCAAAAGGTCACATTCTCCTTTGGTCTTCTAGGTACAGTCAACTGGAGAGGCAGTTGTCCAAGGCCTGATGGGAGCTGCAGTTACTGTAAGTAACACTGAAACAAGTCAGGTTGTGAGAGCAGAATTCTGTCTCTTCCCTTCCATGCTCAATGTCACCAGGATTTTCCTCCCAAATCTAGGGGACATCATGAAAAAGAATTGTCTTTCATAACTTAATGATTATTTTCTGGGTAGTTTGGGGTTAGTTCACTGCTTTGTGGTGAAAAAAAATTGTATCAGAGCATAAAAAAATAAGTCTGAGGCTGTAGGGTGAGCTTTAGGGATGAGAGACAGGTGATAAGAATAAATACAACTGTTGTCCATCGCTTGTCACAAGATCTCTTCCTCTGCCAGTCCCTGCACTGGAGAGCTCGGCAAAAGGTCTGTGCTGGACATGCAGGAGGTGACCACTGCAGGGTGACTTCCTCAAACTATTTCAGTTGACTGAAGTGACCTTCCAAGAATTCCTTGACTTCTTGGTAGCATCCTTGATTGCCCTGTGTCCATGCAGAGGGAGCTGCTCTTCTTCTGGTATACCAAACAATCCTTTGTGTAGCCAGGAATGATTTTTGAAGGGCTTCAGGGCCTCCTTGTGATGCTATTTTTGAACAACTCCCATTGCATCTAGCAAGAAAGTGATGTCAGTGTTATCAGAAATAGGTTTTCCTCGTACCAGTACAGGACAAAGAGATTTGAACATAAATTAGGCTCATTTTTAATGTATGAAGAATTTCTTGGGAAGCTCTTCCACCTCCTCCCCCCTGCAGTTACGGTGGAACCATTTCATATCTTTAGCATTTCGCAGCCTCTCTCTGCTCTCACACCTGTGGATCCCAAAAGGATGCCACTGCGTGCTCCATCTGTGCTCTTGAACCTCAACAAGATGCTCTCCTGCAGACTGCACCTGCGGTCTGGGCCCGAGCCTAGGCTGTTTCTGAAGGGGGGGTGGAGTTTGCAGCCAGCTGGTCTTGGGGCAAAATCACTCCAGTACAATGACCAACAGGAGCAAACCAGCCTGGACCTCCCATGACCGAGGGTGCAGCTACTGGATGGGTGTGCTGAGCTCTCCAGGTTTCTGGATGAGCAACCTGAGTGACTCAAAGGCTTAAATGAACTGTTACCGTCTGTGTGGCCACCGAAAAAACGCCACATCTGAAACCTGCCGACCTAGCGAGCAGGCTCGGGTCTGAGGGCGCCTGATCCGGGGCGATACTCCTCCAGCCCCTCGGGTTCATCCCCGTCCTCTAGCCGCAGACGGTGCCTTTTACCGCTCAGCTCCCCGGCTCACAGGCCTCCCCAGCAGCGCTGAAACCTCCAGGTCTGGGCAGCGGCCTTCATGCCGCTCTTCGGGGCGCCGGTACTTAACCGTTCTCTCCCTCTGCCCCGCAGATCCGGAATCTGGCGGGGCTGAACCAGCGCCGGTGAGGAGGGAGCCGACAGCGGGGGAAGAGCCAGGGCGGGCCGCGCCCGACCTTTTCCCGGCACCAATAAAGCCGCAGCTTCAGCCTGGCACGGACTCTTTTTGGGGGCGCACCGGCGGCGGGGAGAGGGGCGGGGATTGACCGCACCGGGCCGGGCGGTCCTCCGGGGGACGGCGGCCGGTAGGGGGCGGGCGGGAGCGGGGCGGGCCGAGAGCGGGGCGGTGGCGGCGGCGGCGGGTGCGGGGCGGCCATGCCGTACGCAAACCAGCCGACGGTGCGCATCACCGAGCTAACGGACGAGAACGTCAAGTTCATCATCGAGAACACGGACCTGGCGTGAGCATCGCCGTGGGGCCGGGCCGGGCGGGGCCGGGGGCGAACCAGGCCGCGGTGGGCCACCTTCCCCGGGCCCTGCTTCCCGGAGCAGCGGGACGGGCCGCGCCGCGGGGATCGCCGCCCTCGGGTCGCGGCTTCCTGCGCCGCGGGGCAGCCCCCGTGCCCGCCTGGTCAGGGCCTCCGAGGGCGCAGCCCTGACAGGCTGGAGCACTGCGAAGCTCCCGTTCCCTCCTGCCTGAGCACGGGGTTTTTCTCTTCCTCAGGGTGGCAAATTCCATTCGAAGAGTGTTCATCGCAGAAGTGCCCATCATAGGTACCGTACCGCCTGTGGACACGGTCCCCTGGGCTGCTGTCACCTGCTGCTGTCATTGCTTCCCCTCTGTTTTCCCCTGTCTCGGAGCTCACCTCACCCGTGTTTAGCCCGCCAGGCCTGGGTACTATCAGGTGGTGTCCGAGATTCACCATAATCTCTGTGATGTTTTCTGTGCCCTCACAAGTTGCTTGGCTTTTCCCCACAGAAATGTTTCTCAGCTTATGACTTTTTTTTTTCTCTGCAGCCATCGACTGGGTCCAGATAGATGCTAACTCCTCTGTACTACATGATGAATTCATTGCACACAGGCTGGGTGAGTGCCGCACATGGGGAGGAAGATGATGAGGTACAGCAAGGCAGAGGTTGTGGGTGAAATCAGTCTGGAGATGATGAAGCACCTTTGTCAGGAGGCTGCTGTCCCTCCACCCATCTTGGCAGGAGGCTTGGCGCTCCTGGGGTCTCACCCAGACATTCCCGCAGTTTCCCTGTTCCCACAGGTCTCATCCCTCTCACCAGCGATGACATTGTGGATAAGATGCAATATTCCAGAGTGAGTCAAGCAAAATGTCTTGGGTGCTTCTTTTGATGGTGGTGGGTGCCTGATCTGATGGGAAACGCTACAGATTTCTTGCTGGCAGAGGTTTACCATAAAGGTCTTGACCTGTGTCTGTCCCAGGACTGCACATGTGATGAGTTCTGCCCAGAGTGCTCTGTGGAGTTCACCCTTGACGTCCGGTGCAATGAAGACCAGACTCGTCACGTCACATCCCGTGATCTCATTTCCAACAACCCCCGGGTCATACCGGTCAGTGCAATCTTTCTGTTTGTTGGCAAGTCCCCTTCAGCAAGTCCCCTCTCTAACTTCCTGTTGATGCTGGGGTGATGAACACATGGGGTGTGGACAAAACAAGGCCTTCAAGCACGTTTCATGTTGCCTAAAGCCCCACATCAAATGTAGTGGGAGAGCAAAGCAGGAACATCTGTAGAAGCAGCAGTGTATGCCAGCGCCTTCCTCTTCTTCGCCTTGTTGGCCTTCACTCGCTCTCTGATGGTGTGTCAAGGCAGTATGGACTTGTTAGAGCCTCATCCTGCACCCCTCATCTCAAACTCTTGGGAGGCTCTAGTGTTTCCCTTCCATGTCACCTCAAACACTTGGAGCATTGCACTTGTGTCCTGCTGCTGTGTTACTGTGTCCTCCCACACACCTACTGCTGGGGCTTGGGCAAGGACAGCTGCTTGGAAGGCTGAGGGAAACCCAGAGGCCTCTGGTTTTCTGGTTCTTGGCTTTGAGCGTGGCAAGGTGTGAGGCCATGACACTACTGCCAAACAGCTCTTGCCCAGTCACCTTGGGGAGGGTTGGTGGAGTGAAGCTAGAGAGATGCAAAGGGGGCTTAATGGAGAATGGTTTAAAATGAATGGTTTAAAATGCTATTGAGGCTGCATCTGGATGTCACCATAGGGCCTGCTTCTGGTGGCTGGTGACAGCATCTGCCCAGGTAAAGCCTGGCTGTAGCCTGCTGTCCTTGCTTGCTTCAGCTGAGGTGCTGCATGTCACCTGCCTGCAGCTGTGGGAGTGACTCTGGGCTGCGGTGCAGAACCACACAGTGGCACTGGGATGGAGGGCTCCTCATCCTGGGGGAGGGGCAGCTCAGGGGGTGAGCAGGCTGGTGGGATGGGATATTGCCTGTCTAGCTGCAGCTGCCTGGATTGTCCTGATTTCTGTGAAATAGGGTGGGCTGGATTTGTTGTAAGTGCTCTAGAGTGATTCTCTGCAGGGTCTAACTGTTGTAGGAGGCTGCTATTGAATGTGGGGGAGAAAAGCTGATCTTGTTGTAAATTCACTCACTTTGGTGCTTCTTCTGCAGGTGACATCTCGGAGCAGGGACAATGACCCCAATGACTATGTGGAGCAGGATGGTAAGTGGCATTTCACTGGGAAAAAGCTGGAGGAGGAAAAGAATTTTTCTTTTAGGCTCTTTGAACTCATTCTTCCTTTACTAGCCATGTCACTAAGGCAGCTGTAAGGCTGGCAGTTGAGGGACACCAGCATCATGCACTGGTGGGGTTCGCATTTTGTCTTAGTGCTGCTGGAATGTTATCCCCAGAAATAAGGTCCAGTGTCAGAGGGTTGCTTCTCCCTCCTTGTGAGAGCTTAGAGACAGCAAAGGTGTAAAATGCTGTGCTGTCTGCTGTTGGCTGGGGGCCTGAGCTGTGTCTCTGGACACGTGTTCAACTCCTTTCTTCTTAGCAAGATGTTTCTCTGCTACTTTGGGGACACAGATGAGCCCTGGCTTCTGGTGATGTCTTCCTGGGCACTAAAAATTCCTACTTTTGCCTTCCTGTGATGTGTACACTCACTTCTCTGCAGCCTTCTCAAAGGGACGTGTGCTTTTCCACAGACATCCTCATTGTGAAGCTGCGGAAGGGCCAGGAGCTGAGGCTGCGAGCCTATGCCAAGAAGGGCTTTGGCAAGGAGCATGCCAAGTGGAACCCCACAGCCGGCGTGGCCTTCGAGTATGACCCAGACAATGCCCTGAGGCACACCGTGTACCCCAAGCCAGAGGAGTGGTATGTCCCAGTGTCTGCCTGGAGGGGCTGGAAAATGTTTTCCAAAAGGCACCTATGTTTCAGACCATGATTTTGGTTGGCATGTGATTGTGAGCATGTCTGTTGCTACCCCTTGCCACAGACTCTGCTCCTGTGCTCAGGCACCAAGGCCAGCCACTTGGTAGCAGCTGGCTGCACGGTGGACAGGTTGGTGGCCACCTCTTGTCCTCCCCCCATGTACTGTTGGTGCTCCTCACTCGCTTTCGTGTTCTTCCTCACCACTCATTCCTGGTTTTTCTTCCCTGCACAAGTGGTACATAGGTCAGGGTAACGTCTGAGGGAGGAGTAGATCTGCACAAGGTGGAAGAGGTTACTGTGAGAGCCCTGGGTGGAGAGTTAGGTTTCAAGGCTGATTTTGCAGCCTTTTTTGTTAGAGGGAGCCTCGTGTGTGGCTCTGATTGCATCCATGCATCTTGCTCCTGGGGTGTGAGCTCTGTCAGCAAAGTTTTCCTCTTTGGTCCTTTCCTCTGCTCTGCTGTATCATTCTGCACCAGTAGCATGCTGTGTCTCACCTAAAAGTGACATGATTTTGCTTTTGGAAAGATGCTGTCTTGCTTTGGCCAGGCTGAGGATTTTACTCAGCAGCACTTTTCCTTGAGCAGATACCTGAGCTGCTCCAAGATGTTCTGCAGCCCAGTGCCCACCAGCAGACATCCTGTCATCAAGCACACCAGAACCAGTGGCAGAGTGAGGAACAAGGCGCTTTAGACAAGGCAGGCTGAGAGCTGGGACTGAAGGAGGTGGTGAATGCGGTGCCATAATCACAGGACAGTGTCCAGAGCTGCACTCAAGGTCAGGAAGACCTGTGTGGCTGGGTTTGTGCTCGGGAGGCTTGAGAAGCCTTTTGTTGCGCAGGGTGGAGATGGAATTGAATCCATAACATGTGAAATGGGCTGGAATCTGCCCACAGACAGCCTATCCCCATTTGACAGCTGGAAAGAGCAAACTCCACTTGGCTTTCACGGGCTCTATGGGTTCAGTTCCACCAGTCTGGGTGCAAATGGGACATGCCAGGTGTTGGGCTCCTTCAGCGCTTTATCGGGACAGTGCTCTGGGATGCACAGTGGGAACCAGGCTGGCTGGTAGTGCCAGAGATCTGGAAATGGGCATTTTCCTTCATGTGGATGATCTGCACATGTGGACTGGAGCTGGACTGAGAACTGCCACCTATAGACCAGGCTGTCAGGACTTTCCGTCCATGAGAGGCCAGTTGTGGTGAGGTGCTGCAGAGCTCGGTAGTTCTGTGCTTAGGAGCAGGTCACAAGAGCTGATGTGCCAGCCTATTTGACAGGTTTGGGGGTGGAACTGGGTAGTTTTGAAGTTTCCAAATGATTTGCAGCAGGTAAATTGCCCCCGACTTCAGTTGGTTATCTGGCTGATAGATTGGAGGCTTGAGAAGCAAGAATGTATCTGCAATGTGGAATTTTAAATTTGGATTTGAAATAACTTTAGGCTTCATTTTAGTGCTGTAAAAATTCTCTGGTTTGGTTTCTGTAACGCTAGATGGTTAAGACTTGACACCAATGAAGTGACAGACTTGGAATACTGCTTTGAATTGGATGGACAGATGCTAGGCAGGCTGAGGTATCACTGGGTTTGCCTGCTTTTGGTTGGGGAATGTCACAGTGTGAATTTTGGTGAGTTTGAGCTTTTGGAGAGGTCAGTGTCGCAGAGAACAGCCCCAGCTGCATGGCTGAGCACTTGCACCTTGGCCATGGGGCACTTCCCTGGCTGGGTGGACCAAGGTGGTGGCAGAGTTGGCTTCATCTTCAGGAACCTGTTGCGTATACATCACACTGGGTACCTGGAAATGTTTTTTTGAAAAGTTCTTGACAAAATATGTATAGGAGTTGGAAAAACCCCAAAGGAGGATTGATATTGGAGCTGCCTGTTCCCTGATGGTATGTCTGTCTTCCCAAGTTCATCTGGTTCCCCGTGAAGACAATAGAGAGGCAAAGGCCCCTGCTATCCAAGGCTAGGTATTATATTCTGATTGGTTTTTTTCACACAAGTTGCTTTTTGAGGCTGTTGGCAGAGCACTGGCACACAGCTGCACTCTCAAAGCAGCAGTTGTGGTTGGTACTGATGTGTGTCAGGGAGTGGAGGTGCAGGACACCAGGGTGGGTGCAGCTGGTGTCTGAAGTACAGCAGATTTTTTTTTCCTGCTGGGCACAAGCCGACTTGGGCCTTCATATCCTTATGCTTTTCCTTGTGGATGGCTGTTTGATGTCTGCTCCTTTGCCTGCTGGAAGTGAGCCCCAGGACTCGCACTCTGGGGCCACACAGTGGCCTGGGTCTTCTGGGACCAGGCTGGAGAGTGGGCTCTCTGCTGACCTTCCCTGCTCTTTGATTCCAGGCCCAAGAGTGAGTACTCGGAGATTGATGAGGAGGATGCGCAGGCTCCCTATGACCCCAACGGGAAGCCGGAGAGGTAGGAAGATGAATGGAACTGGAAAACAGGGCGAGGGAAGACTGTCTCAGTGCATCACTTTGGCTTTTGTTAATACAAGAGTATCTACTCTGCTGAAGTTTGCCAGCCTGTGGAGCTGGTGTTCCCTGAAAAGCAGGGCACAAGTTGGAGTTAACTGGTATATGCCCAGGCCTGGCAGGTTTTCCACCCTGGGAGATACTTGATGGCTCTCCTGAGTTTGTGTTACCAAGCAGGGCAGTGCAGTGCCCCTGAAGTGTGAGGCCTGCAGGGGGGAAACAGCTTAGGATATTTATTCACACATGTGGGTCGTGCTCAGGTTGCTGGTGGTGCCCCAGGCTCCCAGGTTGTTTGCACTGCAGAAGTGCCTGCAGCCATCTGTGCTCCCTAGCATGGGGCTCTGAGCTTGCTCAGAGTTCACAGTGCTGAACAGAAGAAAATCTGAGGAGTGCTCTTGCAGCCAGTGGAGTCATGAATGTTGATGTGAGGGTTGTAGAGGGGCAGCACTAGCTGTTGCCTGTCTGGGCAGTGATTGATGCTGGTGGTTGGGTTTCCCTATGGAACTCCCTGTTGCTGGGTCAGGATGGGCTGCGAGTGCTCTGCAGGTGCTCTCTGGTTTTGCATCTTCTTGCAGAGCAGATGGTGACTTAGCCCCCTGACTTGTAACCTCAGGTTTTACTACAACGTGGAGTCCTGTGGTTCTCTGCGCCCAGAGACCATTGTTCTCTCTGCACTCTCTGGCCTGAAGAAGAAACTCAGCGACCTCCAGACCCAGCTTAGCCACGAGATCCAGAGTGACGTCCTCACAATAAATTGAGGTGGCCCCTTGAGAGAGGGTGCTGAGGTGTGAGTGATGCAGAAGGGCCTGGCAGTGCTCCAGACCGAGGTTTTTGCCTCCCCATCTCCCTCTGCCTTTCATGGCCCAGCTCTGCTGCTCGGTGACACCTCTCCCCTGGCTCTCTGTCCCAGGGAAAGCCATTGTGATATGTCAGGTAAAGCAGGAGGGGACTTGGTGAGTTTCTTTGCTGGGACAGGCTTTGTGTCTAAGTGATCCTGGAGTTTTAGGCCAGAGTTTTGGATTCTGGCCATGTGGTGTTTGGATTTGGGAAGCGTGTCCCTTGGTTACACAATCCTACCTTATTTGCATGTCTGTTCCTTACTGTGCTGAATAAAGCCTTCCCCCTTCTGTGCTGTCATCCCTGAAAGCTCATCCGAGGCTGAAGGAGGAGGTGTCACATCATTTACTTCTCTCCAACAGACATTAATTTAATGAGATCTACTTTGGAGGGAGCGTAGCTCTCCACTGCTGATTGCTGCTCTTGACATTATCTCCTGAGGAGACCAGAACCCCCTCCAGCAGGTAGCCCATCGTTTACCCATCCAGTGCTGTGTTCAAAGCAGATGTTTGAAGCTGGGCTGGTAACTGAGGTGCTGCAGAAGGCAGTGCTGCAGGGGAGCCCAGATGCACCAGGCAGGCTTAGCTGTATTTAAAGACTGTTTTGGAGCAGACTCAACCTGCGTGCTATATAATCTTTATGTTAGGAGCTGGAATGCAGGGAGCCTGGCATTAATAACCCCTGGCTGACAGCTCCCGCTGTGCCCACAGCCCCAGGCTGGGCTGTGTGCTAGTCTGGAGCTCAGTGCAGGTCCTAAACTGTGACTGCTGTGGCAGTGGCTGAAGAGCTCCAGCAATTGCCCAGCTCACCCTTTCTCCCATCCATCAGCACCCAGCAAGAACTTGGGATAAGCTTCTTGATAACTTTCCTGGAAAGATCCTTACTGTGGTGGCTGGGAGGGAGAGGAAGGTGTGTGTGCCATTGTGTGTGCCACTGCGCTCAGCCCGGCATGGATGCTCAGCAGCTTGGATCAGCACTGCCTTCCCCTCCAGGGAGGTCGGTGTCCTTGTCATGTCACAGCCAGCTGTGCCACAGCTCCCCACACCTGTCCGTGTCCCTGGAAGAAGTGCTGGTGTGGCCATCTCACCTTGAGGCCAGCTCTCTGCCAGGCAGTCATGGCACAAGTAACCAAACTGGCACATTTCTGAAGAGTTGGGAGACGGAGCAGCTTGAAACTCCTTCGCCCCAGGGAACTGGAGCCACCAAGGCTTTGGCACGTCCCTGGAGCCACAGGTGGCTGGAGGTGAGGGATGACCAGTGAGATGGTGGCATCCAGTTTCACTTGGAGTTGTTTGATGGAAGGTGGCAACGCGCTCCACCCTTCTCTCCTCCCCAGTGGTTTTAGGGCTTCACTTGAAATGTCCTGGCTGGGGCTGGAGGCAGAACAAAGCTTTGACCCATGCATGCTGCCAGGAGCCTTGGGAAATCTCTCCCGTCAGCATTTTTCTCTGGCAGGCACTACTCCCACTTGCACTTCCCAAGCGTGTTTGGATGGAACAGACAAACAGGAAGGGTGGATAAGGGTTGTTTATTCACTGAGCAACTCCACAGGGAAAAAAAAACCCAAACAAACAAACAAAAAACCCCAACAACAAAAAAAAAGCCCAAACAATTTTGGTAATAACTGTTTCATCTTTTCCCTATGAGGTGTAAAGCCAGGAAAAGAGAGTGGGTTACACCTCTCACCCGGGGGAGGACATGCTGCCAGGCAGTGCTGGCGTGCCGATGAGCCTCTTGGCACCTGGCTGCACTGCAGGGAGAAGCCCTTCTCTGTCCCACTGTTCCCCCAGCCTCAGCCACAAGCTACACCAACCCCAAGACACAGTATTTACAGACCACAGGTTCCCACATCACGACACTCCCTCTTCCCCAAAGCACAGGCCGGGAGCTTTAAGGGTGGAAATAAAAACACCAACAAACCAACCCAGACTGAAAGAAGACTCCAAAGAAACACCAAGGTTTGCACAGTAATAAAAAGATAGCCCTTCTAAAGGAGGTCAATAAATAGGAGAACTAGAAAAAAATCAATTGCTTTAGAGTTTAGCACACGAAGCCCAGGTACCCCTGAGTGAGGTCTTTCACCCAGCCACACCAGTGGACAAGGAGGGAGAAAAGACACTGGGAATACGTGGAGGGACACGGCTCTGCCCCCACTGGCGTGGGCTTCTCTGCCTGGGGATTTCTTATATCCACAAAGCTGCCCCTCAAGGGACAGATGCTACTGGCCAAAACCAGCCCCTGGGTTGCCCACCAGCAGATAAACCAGGGGCATGGTCAGGGGGAGTGGCTGTGGGTGGAGGAGTGAGGGGTGCTGGGGTGGGGGCACTCAGGGAAAGCCGGGGTGGGCTGGGCTCTGCCTGGCCACGCACCCCAGTTGCCACCCCTGGAAGGAAAACCAGTTTGTCCTGAGACATCTCAATTCTACAGCAAGTGTTTAAATAGCTTTAAGTGCAAAAATCATCTTGGGGTGGCAGGGGTTTCCCCAGGACCCTCAACTCTTTGCAGAAGGGTGAGATGCTGGGACCCTACACCTTCAGCCTGGCACAGCCGCCTCCTCCAGCACTGCTCCATCCCTGTGTCAGGGCGATGCTCCAGCCTTCCCCTCCTTGCAAAAAATGCACCCAGTTTCTTGACCTCCCCCCTTTCTTCTCCACCTCCCAGATGGATCCCCAAAAGTCCAATACCTCGGAGTGTTGCTGCCCAAGGGCTCTTCGGTGGCCACGAAGTTTGCATTCGTGTGAGAAGGAAAAATCTTTATAATACGGATATTCAATATATATTTCAAGTCAGTCGAGGCTGAGCCAGCCATCACCTCCGCCAACATCAGGCCAGGGCGTGAGCTAGTGCCTGCTCCCCCAAGGTCTTGGCACAGAGGCTGCCCCAGGGACTCGGAGGGGTGGCTGCCTGCATCCTTGCCACCCCTCAGTGAAGAAAATGGGGACCTGTGCCACAGTGTCCCTCTCCGTGCCAGCTCATGGGGATGACATGGGCTCCCTGCTTTCAGACTTGTCACTTTTGGAGGACTTTGGCTTCAGCAAGATGAACCTGTTGAGGATGTCGGTGTCCGAGCTGGCCTGGGCACCCACATATGCCTCCCCTGGGGACAAAGCAGAGGGTGGGCTTATGGGGGGAACACCCTGGGGGCTGGAGAGGCGGCAGCTCCTTGGTGTAGGAGGAGGACACTCACCAGCATAGCTGGAGGACTCGGCCATGTTCTGGGAGCCAGTGATGTGGTGCCAGTAGGCGCTGCGGGGCAGCATGGTGGTGGGGGTGCAGGGGTAGGAGAAGTGCTCAGTGCCCTTGTTCAGCAGCTGTGGTGGATGATGGGGGGAGGTGAGGGTGACACAGTGTTCCGAGACACACCCCCCCCACCTATGTCCCCAGGTTGGGCTGGAGCTCACCCTGACATTCTTCTCCATCTCCAGTAGGACCTTCTTGTGCTGCTCGGCAATGGCCAACGTGGCACTATGTACGCGCTGGTAGATCTGCTCACCCTCCTGCGTCTGAAAGGTGTAGAGACCTTCTCCTGCATCACACATCCTGTGGAGATGGGGCACGGGATGTCACCAGTGTGCCCAAGCCAAGAAATTATTAAAAATACACCCCCCAGGTGGCAGCTGACCCAGCTTCCCATGCTTTAAGTGCTGTCCCTGTGTCCCTTCTGTGGTGCTGAGCTGGGACCAGCCCCAGCTCCAAACCTGTGGGGGACCCTATGCAGGCTGTGGCCATCACTCCAGCATCAGGCTTGCCCTGGGGTAATGGCAGCAGGGCCACCTCTCTGGTGCGCCCAGAAGGATGAAGGCAGCCAGGGTGGTTCCCAGTCCCCATGAGGGTGACCTCTCACCGTCCGGCCTCGAAGGTGAAGCGGGTGGCATCACGCCCATAGCGGCGCAGGGAGCAGAGGGGCCAGGAGACCAGCTTCACCCGGGGGTTGTGCGTGTCCCAGAGGTAGATGTTTTCATGGGTGATCTGCAGCTTGCACTCGCCGTAAACGTCCAGGTTGGGGCAGGGAAGGAGGAACACGTTGAACCGGTCTGGAGAGGGGAAAAAAAAAATAAAAATTCGGGGGGGCTGTAGCAAGGGCGAGCCCTGAGCGAGCGCCCCGCCGCCACACGCTCACCCGTCTGCTCGCACTGCACGCCGGGCGCCAGCAGGTCGGGCTCCCCCAGGCTGATGTCGTTCAGGCGGGCGCCCAAGCACTCCACTGACAGCGTCTTGTACCACTCCTCCGCCTCCAGCTCTGCAAGGTACCATAGCAGCCCCTGGGCAACCCTGGACAAACTGGGGTGCCTCAGCCTGGCACCCTCAGCCTGGCTCTCCTGGGCACTACCCCGTACCCGAATCACAGGTGAAGGTCCGGGCGGAGTCGTCAGTCAAAACGATGGCCACAGCCTGTCGCTTGGTCTCCTTGGGCAGTCGGGTGATGCACTTGACGTTGCTGATCTCAGTGACCTGCAGAGGAGCTGGGAGGGGTCACTGAACCAAACCCAGCCCCACTACACCCAGACCTCAGCTGCTGCACCCAGGACCTGGCTGCTACTGCACTCAGACCAGTGGAACCCAGATCCCAGCCCCTGCTGCACCCAAACCCAGCCCCTGCTTCACCCAGACCCTGGCCCCTGCTGCACCCAAGCCTGAGTGCCACTACACCCAAATCCAAGGCCCTGCTACACCCAGCCCCAGCTGCACCCAGCCCCAGCTGCATCCCACCCCAGCTGCATCCCACTGGAGCATATGGGGTGACAGCCAGCAGCTCCAGCCTGGCCAGTTTAGGTGAGAAGGGAGGGACCCATTCCATCACAGGGCCCCAAGCAGCACCCCAGCACCCCTCCACTTCAGCCCTCACCTTGGGGCACCCACGCAGGCACGACGACTTCTCATCCGGGTACTTCTCCAGGCGCTGGGGCCCTTTGCTGGAGGCTTTCCGGAAGACCAGCCAACACCGCCGGTAGATCTGCCAGACGGAGTGCAGCAGAGGCTGCTGTGGGGCAGGTGGGGGTCCCCATCTGCAGCCCGTCCCCATTCCCCCACCCCCTATGCCCAGTCCTGCTGACCCTGCTCACCTAGGGACAGGAGGGGACATTGGGGATGGGGCTATCCCAAGGCTGCCATCAGCCCACACCCCGTCAGTACTAATTACAGAGCTTAATTAATAAACACGGACAAGGCTCCCAGGGGGACCCCCATCCCAACATCTCCCCATCCCCTCTTCTGCACCCCCTACCTCCGAGGGTGACGATGCCACAGTCCCCAGTCACACACACCCCCCCAATCCCGCTCCCTCTTTGTTCTCCCTAATTAGCGTGAAATTACCCAGCATGCTCGTGGCTACCGGCTCGGAGCGATAGAGGCGGGCGACTAAACGCCCTGACCCCCCACCTATCGGTGCTGCACTTCAGCACCCCTCTAATCTGCACCCAGCAGCCCCCACACTGGCACAGGGCAATCTTGGTGCCAAAACTGGGCGCAGAGAGAAACTGAGGCACGGGGGGTGGGCGGGGATCATGGGCACCCCCTAAATTCCTGGCGAGACCCGTGTCAAGGGGGTATCTGGTGCAGGATCCAGCCCCCTGGGGCTGTTGAATGATTTGATTGCCAACAAGTGGGTTGGCCCCCACCACCAGCACAGCCCCCAAAATGCCATTTATTCAACCCAAAACCAGGGCTGTAGGTTGCAGGAAGAGGTGATGTGGCTGGGGGCCCCACTGACCCAAATTACGGGTTCCCCCTTCTTTCCCCATTCCCCGAGACCCCGTCACTCACCCCCAGCTTCTTGCTTTTCATCCTCACATAGCCTTGCTTGATGATGTCGTTAAAATTCGTCGCCATGGTGATAGCCCGATGGGGTAGGGGATATTTTGGGAGGGGGGGGCAGCCTTCACCTTCGCCCCCCCCTCTCCATCTTTTTTCTCTGTATCCCCCCTGCCTCACTACCAGCCCAGCTTAGCACTAATGGTGTCCCCCATCCTGGCTGGAAAAGAGAAATGACAGATCGACGGGTGACATCTTCCTCCTCCTCCTCCTCCTGCCTCCTCCTCCTCCCTTCGCTGCCTGAACCATCCGGATGGAACAGCCCAGCGTTAACCCCTGCCAGTGCGGCGGTGCCAAACCGGCACACACCAGTGGTCCCCGCACCACCAGCCCCAACAAGTGTCCCAGGGCACACCTACACTGAACCTCACCCGTGTATCTCCATCGCATCTCACAGTGCTCCTCCCTCCTCCCAGGCTGCTCACTTGGGCAGCAACATGGCCCTGGCTGCTGGGCATCAGTAGGGCTCAGTGTTAACAACCGCCTGCCCAGCCAGGCCAGGTCTGCCATGGGTCGTTCTGGCCCTCGCACCAGGTGCCAAAGGGACCCTGGTTTCCAACCTTGCACCCCCTGACTCCCCACAAGCTCAGCCTTGCTCAGCCTGTTTCCCACCTGGTTGTGCTGCCCAGGGGGAACCCCAGCCCTAGGTGGCAGGACCAAGCAGAGACCAGGTTCTTTTCCCAGTACTCAAAGGGATCCAGCCTCATCTATCCCATCAGGGCCAACCTGGAGGGGCCATCCTGCAGTGCCCATATTTCAGTGTCCCCCTCTAGCCACTGCAACTACTGCCACAGCCAGCCTGGGTGCCACCAGGGGCCCGGGTGTTGCCTGGGGCCCCCCTGTATCCGGTCCTGTGACACAGGGCTCTGCTCCGGGGTGGCCCACGTCCCAGTTGGATGAGGGAGTGGAGGCACTGGGAGCTGAGATAGCACCCCAGGGACCCTCCGCTGTCTTGAGGGGAGCTGGGACCAGCACTTACCTCTGAGGGGACCATCCCCCCAGCACCCCCACCCCACACACATCAGCACCCTAAAGGAACTCAGAGATGGCAAGAGAGCCACTCACGCCCCCCCCCCCGGCCCAGTCCACTCTCCGATCTGTCACCTCGGACACCCCAAAACCTGAGCCTCCCTGACACCTCCATCACTCCCAGATTTCTGCCGCTCTCACCAGCATCGTTCCTCCCCGCGCTGTCCCACCCCAGCCGGGCCCTCCCGACACTCGTCACTCTCAACTTCGGCCAACCTCCCCCTCAGCCAGTGCCCCGCCGTGTCTCC
>JANHGN010006401.1:0-10324 GCA_024605025.1 Megaceryle maxima | reverse complement strand
AGAGAAATTATTAGTTTTAATTAACTCTAGTGGTTAAAGTGTTAACTAACACACTATTTACTACTATTATATTTATTCCTGTAAAGGGAATAAATATAATAGATTCTGAATTCAGATCCTGAAATTTGCAGAGGACATAGAAGTTTATGCATTGTAATGTCAAGATGGTAGTTGAATGGAGAAAACAAACAGAATTCGGTGGTAAAGGATGAACTAATATATATTAGAAGCAATATGTTAAGCAACCGACAAACCATGGATGGTAATAAGGTTTATAATTACCAGTACTGACTCAGCTGAAAAAAAACAGTGTTATATTTCTCATTAGTAGCATGTAAAGCTTTGCAAAAACCTGTAGCACTCAAAAAAGAAAACCCCCATCAACAAAAGAGAAACTATCTCTAGAGAAGTAATGTGTTATATATATAGACACGTATATATCAAAAAATCCAACAACTTACAATGTTCTTCAATGTCATTCTTCCCTCAGCACGTGAACTTCAGGACTGATTATCCCATCTTGAAAAAGAGCATTAGAATGGAAGGTTGCATATTGAAACATTCTTCTTAAAGATGACATAATAAAGATTCTTAGCATGAGGGCATATAATGAAAACATATGGAATGACAGACACCACACAGGCAGAGCAGCATTTCCAAATATACTTATGTGACTTTAACCTTTTAAGTTTCATTTTCAAGTGTCTAAGGAATTTTAAATGCAAGATTTAAGACTGCTAATTTTCTTTAGGTCCTCTGGCAAATTATACACAAGAAATGAAGTGTCCTTTTCTAGAAAGAACACAGAAAGGTTCATTGACATTGAAAGGCAACAAAGCAAAAACACAGAGACATTCATATAAATATATCTACATTTACATACCTATGTGTCTAAATGAAATGCATAATTGACTTACGTAATTCAATGCATTAAAATTTCATAGAAGAGTAGGAACTTACATAAAAGACCATGATAAAACCAGCAAGGTGTAACTATGGATAATTATATTTGTCACAATTACTGTAGGAAAAAAAAAAAAAAGGTGTGTGTCAGCCTTGTAATCATTTAGTGGTGAGCTTGCACAAGCAAGTCAAATCCTCTGGCAAGTAATATGGGCAGAAACTCAGCAGATGACAAAATCATGTACATTTGGAAAAGGAGAAAGGGCACCTTCCTTCCTCTTGAGCAAAACAGCTTGTTTTTCCTCAGAGGTCACTACTAGAAGTGCCTTCTATCAATTGACACACTATTCTACATGGAACAAAATGGTCAAGAAAGTTGTTATCTTGAGTCCATCACTACCTAACATTAAACTTGGCCAAGACTTCCTTTTGGTAGCAAGATCTCAGATTGGTAAGACTCATGGAAAATTAATGTTTAAGGCTTGGAAATTGACTTGGAAATTATGGAAATAATAGAAAATATTTAAATAGAAAATATTTAAATAATAGAAAATATTCAAATAGAAAAACAAAAATGGAAAGCACTGTAGGTTAGCCATGGGGATGGGATCTCAGAACTTACTCAGTCAGGATGACTGTCTAGGTATAAACCTGGGTTTTTCTAGTTATCTCAGACGGATTAGGACAGGTACACTCTTCAGTTAGGTGGTATGAAGACCAGAAAATTAGAAAACACAGGGAAAAGATACCTTGATGGGAATAAGAAAGAAATAGAAATGAGGCAAAGGAAACCATTACTTTACATGTGGCTATTGACCATTCTTGGCTGTTCATTAGTGAGGGTGAGGTATCAGCAGAATAAATAATGTCCTTTAGGGGGAACTTACTATGCAACTATGCAGTATATTTCTTGCTGAGGGAAAATGAGAGTGAGAAAAAATCTTGTGATGATGATCTGATCTAATGCTGTAATTTTGACTTTCACATTATTAAAAGGGAAATTATAACTCTCTAATAGAAGTCCTTGCTCTAAAATTTCAAAATGTAATAAAGTACCTCTGAATTTAAAACTTCAACATATCTATAAAATAATTTAGTATCTATTGTAATGTCGTATTAGAACATTTAGTACCTATTTTAATGTAATACTAGAATATATGGACATAACCAGTTTTATACATATGAAAGGTTCAGAATCTTCTAAAATCTCTAACAACTAGTAAAGGGAATATTAGTAGATGAAAAGGGACCATGAGGTGAAAATACCAGTGTTATGCATATCAGTACAGGAAAAGTGTGCTACTTGCATATTTGGTGCTAAATAACATGAGTTAACTTGTTCCACAAACCAGACTCACACATACTTAAAATAATTAAAATTGTATACATACAAATCACAATGATCACAATATTCAAAGACAGAAAAAAACAGGTATATCACAGGCCCTTATATTTCCCTCAGATTTAAATGGTTTATTTGCTTAAAGCGTAATCTGCATCTGATTAAAAGACAGATCTAGATTTTATTTGAGTAACGGAAGGAATGCAGAATTTGTCACTGTTTTGGGGAGTTTGTTCCTATAGTTGATCTCATCATGGAAAACACATACTGCATTTCATTTTAAAGAGTTCTGGTGGCAGTCTCTAAGAAGAATGACTAGAAAGTCTTTCTCAATTGGACTGAAAAATTCACTAAGATCTGATATTTTCCTTTCTTACCAGCTAACTAATCTCTTTAAGTACTCAATATTAGATGTTTTCTCCAGTTTCTAAGCACTTAGGGGTCTTTTCTGTAATATTTCTTCAGCTTCATTTTCTTGTCTGGGCATAAGAAGCTGATGTAATATTCTTTTATTGGCTCTATCGATACTATACATGCAAACAATCTTTTTTTTCATAATTACTGCTACTTAATTCTACACATAATGAACAAATAAAAAAAATTAAATGCCACATGGTAGTGTGTGTGGATGACAGTAACTTAAACTATCAATTTTATGACCCTTTAATTATTTTCACCATAATTATTTTCAAGGATATAATCCCAATTTTGAAAGTGCCATGTATGTATCTAATTTCTAAGCATACAGCTATCCAGGCAGCTGTAGAAAAGCACTTACTTCTATCAGCCAAACTTTTAACATTCTCAAAGAAAGAATTCACATTCGTTTAAAAAACCTTTATCTTCCAAAAACCTTCTGCCTTGGATTCTATCAGTAATGCTCTGTATTCAAAACTTTTGAACCATTATGTATAGAAACCCACCTTACCATTCTATTAGCTTCTCTTTGACAACATGGTTCATGTTGCTTAGTTTTCTTCTTTTTTTTTTTTTTTTTTTTTTTTTCCTAAGCTTCAGTATTACATTCACTGCTTGCAGGAGTTTCTAGAGTATTCCAAGATTCCTCAAAAATGAATACAGTATATATCTGCTTCTGAATTTTGTTCATCTGAATCAGCAGCTTTCAAATATTCATCATAAAAACACTGCTTAATGCTTTCCTTAGAAACTAATTGCTTGGAAAATACTTCACCATCATTACAAAATACGAGTGCACTCTCCTACTTCTTTCCAGAAGCAGAAAAGAAGTAGACATTGAATGCTTTCTTTCATTCTGTCATGACCAGCAATTTGATTTTCTTAGACTTTTAATGGTGACATTTATATATATAAGGAGATAGTGCTTTTTTCCCTAATATAATGTAATATATACTCTTTTGTCCTTAGCTAAGCCAAAGATTGTTCCTTGGTCTAACTTCCACTATACTTCATAGCTTCTAGTTTATATCAAATTATATTTATTTTTTCACTTTTTACCTCACAGTGTTATACACACTTTTTTTTTTCCAACTGGTGTCCTCATATTGTCACCCAAGTTAGGTTTTTAGAAGTTGCTTTTCTCAATCATGGTACAATAGCTAGCTATTAAGCTTCCTCTTCTTTAATTTATGTTTTAGTCACAATGTCATATCTACTTACACTTTATCTCCAAAGAATATAATTCAGAACATGTGTAACTTTGAGAAATTACCCTCTTTGAAGTGTCAGTTCTCCACATTATTACTACAGACCTTCCTCTGTTTACCATCAGTAAGTACAAGCAACTTAAACCCACTTCTCCCTAGGCAACAGTAAACTTCCATTACAATGATTAATTCATCTTTATCTAGCCCAATAAAGTCCAAAGTTGAACAAGTGCATATATAGATTTAATATATATATATTATGTTAGGTTTAGAAGAGTAAATATTCGAACCATTTTTGTTTCCCCGTAGATACAAACAAATTTCAGGTACAAAAAATAAGAAGCATGTGCATAAATGTTTGCAGACAATGTTTGTCCATGCATGAGCAAGGAAGGGAAAACCAAAGCAGTCTGTAAAAATAAAGTGGTTTGTAAAGAATGTAGTTCCTCTCTGTGGCAATCTATTTTTAAAAAACTTCACTATGTACATGGGTCCTGTGTACATATATGATTCTGCAAACAGTTCATTTTAGCAGCACTGGAGCAATACAGACCGTAAGTCTGCAAAACATATTAGCTTCAGATCAAAAGGGCTGAAGTGTAACATGTGGTTTAAATCCTTGATATGAGGCCAATAGGTACAATAATTTCAGAAGGCAAAACAAAATAAACTAAAATGAAAATTATAACATGTATTTGGAAAGCTGTAGAAACCCAAACATTTTCTTTTCCACATACAAATGTCAAGTATGTATCATTCAGTTGTGAGAAGTATTACTTTAGACAAGTAATTTTAACAGTTAAGTTCTCTCAGACATCGGTATTCTACGAGCTTTTATCTTTAAAGTTTTCTTGTTAACAGCAGTTCTTACTATTACAGTGACAGTTTCCATTGCAACTTCTTGATTTTGTAAGTTCATAATCCTGTGAAGCTTTGAAACTAACTTTTTCTAAATGTGCTTTGTTGTTTTTTTGTCTAAAATGTGTATATTATCATAAAACACTCAGTAGGACCGTTACAAAGAAATAGCATCATTTATTCCAGTATAAGCTGTAGAAAAGGTTCCAAAACCAGGTAAGAGCAGACAGATTGGACCAAATCAAAGACACCTCTCACCCAATACCTCTCCTTGTCAAAAAGCTGTTTGCCATGTAAGGTGGTATCTGGACATAGACAAGCTTCCAGTGATGATATTCTTGAAAACTCTCCCAACATCTGGCACTACACAGCTCAAAAGCAGAGCTCATTTCAAAGATGTTGTCTATGTTTTTACACCATTCTCTGCATTCTTCTTTCTAAGAACATTTAAGCACAGTTACACTGTCTGCATTCACTATGTCCTGTTATATTGTCTTGATTAACCTGGAAATGTCTTTCACTTTTGATTATTTCCCTATTCCAGCAAATTACAAAGGTTACCTTAATCTTCTCTTAGACCTTAATATCAATTAATCTTTCCTGGTGCAGGATGCTTTTTGTGCCTTGTTTATGTCAGTATTTATATAGTCAACAGGAAGTATCCAAGTGCTGAATAAAAATTACTATTAGAAGATATGGTTATTCTGGATATTCATGGTATCAGATATTTTTAAAAGGCAATATATGGTGTAAAAGGCTCAGCTGGCAAGAAGCAGTGTAAGTATCTGCCTGTTATACATGACTGCCCAGTAAGAGGCAAGTCTTGACAGAAACTGCCTAATACACTTGATTCCCACTAAAAAAAAAAAAAAAAAAAAAGGAAAACCCCATGTTCTATTACAGAAAGGATTATAAGCATTGATTCACTCCAAATCAGGAGAAGCATACTGCCCAGGACCAGCAGAACGTCTCTAATCCATCTCACATTAGTTTCAACTTCAGCAATTCAGACATGTTTTGCAGCACTAGGCCACCCATCAACATGCTCATGAACACATGACTTTGGAAGCTTTCTGGTTCAGCTCTCCAGCTCTCACCTGGACTGGGCTAATGCCCTGTCTCTGGACAAATGTCAGAGAATCATAACAATTGCAACATATTGCCACAGTGAATGGTATTCAAGCATCCTCAAAATATATACATATATTAAAAAAAGTACCCTTTTCAGCTCCCTTTATGACATACACAAAAATTTACCAACGTCCCTGCTCCATGGAGGACTACCTAAAACTAAGCCATACAGCTAAAAGCATCATTCAGATGCTCCTTGAACTCTGACAGGCTTGATGCTGTGTCCACTTCCCAGCGGAGCCTATTCCAAGGACTGACCACCCTCTTACTGAAGAACCTTTTCCAAATGTCCAATATGAACTCCCCAAGAAGCAACTTCATTCCATTTCCTTGTATCCTTGAGACCAGCATCTCCCCCTCTGCTGCCCACATTCAGGAAGTTGTAGACACCAGTGAGGTCAGGAGATGCAGATCTTAGTCACCAGAATAGAAATAGACTATAAACAAGTTTCACTACCACAGGCACCTGCAGTTCTTTCTCTTTTATCTAGAAGCCATTGACCTCACCTGTGGTTGTATGTTTCCTTAGAAGAAAAAATATTCCCCTAACCATACAGGAGAAGTAAGTGGTGGTCAAACCCAAAATTTATTCAAATGTATGCATATTACCTCAGCTTAAAGGTTTAATTTACAGGGAAGCGTATCATCTTCCTCCAACACAGTAGCCTGAGAGTATCAACATTTTCTTAAAAGACTATACAGATTTCTTTCTCTTTTCCAGTCTTTATGATGGGTTTTCCCTCTTCCAGATGTGTTTATTGACATGCATGTCTTTTATAATATGTAATATTAGCATACTTTCCCAAATCAGTTCTTATATATTCAACTTTGTTTATAGACACTGGAGAAGAAACATTGAATTCTCTGGTAGCTCTTGGACAGGATGAGGTAAATGCAATGCTTTGCTTACTGGGTCTAAAAAAGGGAGAATTCCTATCTTCTCTTGCCTTTGAAATGCTCACAGTAGTAGAATATTCCAAATCCTGGCTAGCTGAAAAACCTATTCATTAAATCTTTATAAGACTGAAATAATTAGGTAAGATTTCATAATATATTAAATGTTACCTACCCATAAATTTAATTTTAAATTTAATTTTAATTTTAAATGCACTTGTGTAGAATTCTTGATTCTTTATAGCATACACCAGCATAAGATTTTTGATACAATTTTAAAACTCAAACTGTCTGTATATTCTTGCTAGTTTACTCACAGCCTCGCCTGGCATATTTATAAATTGTGATCAAAAGCATTTCAGCTACCTGAAAAGAAATTGAAAAAGGAGTGGAAACTTGCCTGTTCAGCTGTGGAAGAAAAAATCCATCTTTTTTTTTGTAAAAAGCCTCCCGCACAGATAAAATGTCTAGGGCTATAAATCAGTGTTTGTTTTGGAGAAACTTCTTACTGATGAGCTGTCTCTCTTGATATTTAAACAGAACTTGCTCAGATTTGACTGATTTGATATTTGAAAATATTAACACATGCATTTAATTTTCTGCTGAGATCATTAGCAACATTTCTGAAGTACAACATACTGCACGGGATGTTTATCAGTAGCTACATGTAATATTAGCAGCAGTTTAAGCCCTTAGAAATAGGATTTTAAGAGTCCAGACGGAAAGCAGGCCATTATATTAGAATAAAGAAAGCCAGTTTAAAGGTTGTTTCAGTGTTGGTGGGTGGCAGTGGGCGCTGCATTTTTTATTTTTTTTTTTATTTAGCAATCTAAATTTGAAACACTTTAAAACATCAAAATGCCAAGTGTGAGATCACAGGGATTTAAATGATGAAAGAAGCCAAATGAAGGGAAGTAAACAACACAAGATGAAATTTTTAGAAAAGGTAGCTTTGCTTTCTTTCTTTTTGCTGTTTTTATGATTTTTTTACTCCTGATTTTCTTAGTTTTAGCTATTTATTCCTAGCCTTCTTGTATATTTCTCAGTTATAATTTCAGAACACCAATAACATTCTGCTCGCATGCCTCAGGTAAACAGTCAATATATTAAGTAGCCACTAAATTCATTATTAGCTTGACATAGTCAAGTTAAAGTCCTGTTGAGGTGGATGCAGCTGCCTAGAGAATTGATTTTGATGGAAGCAGATATAACATGCGAGTATATGATCAGTATTATTATGGGCTTTGCTCTTTTTACATAGTGCTTCCTTTTCTTAGAATCCATTTTAAATTAGAGAGTTTCATTGTAATAATAAATAAATTGATTTTTAATATCTGTGAAACAGATGACATTTCAAATAGTGTATTACAGTGTGTCAAGCTAAATTTAAGTGAAGTAGCTGAAAGTCTTTTCGGACTTTGACGAGTGTTATAGGCCCATCATTAGTAAAGTAGAATTTTCATTAATCTCCCATATTTTAAAAACAGAAATTTATTCCAGTGGAAGACACTCTATGCTCTTTTGAACAAATACTTGCTTAACACTGAGAGTTTACAGATTAAAGTAACAGTCAACTTTTTAAATATTACTCACTAAACATTACCACAAGTTGGTGGCATTCTTTCAAGCATGGAACACATCTGTCATTTACATTTCATTGACCTTGAAGCTTACTGGTTAGACATGAAACTTCACCTATTCAAAGCAAGCTCTTTAAAACATTCAAATAGATTTTTTTATAGTTCATTTCACTTTTTAATTTCCTACTGTTCTTCTTCCATTGAGAAAGCACTGCCTAAACCCAAAGGAATTTCCACATCTAGCTTTCATGCTTTTTGTTGCTACATGGCAGTGACCGCTAGATTAGCAAACAGAAGAATTGTCTTTGAGAGATTTCTTTAAGGATGTTAAGAGCATGAACTTCATTCTTTTTTAAGTAGCTTCTTAAATAAATGCTTCAAAACAAAGTCAGCTATTGATCCAGTTCTTTGAATAAAAAGTTCTCCCCATTTGACAATAGGATTTACTGCTGAAGACAAAATGTACATTAATCTTTCTAGTTTATTGTCTTCAGTTGACAAAGGTAGAATTACAGAGTTGCTGCACAAAGAAAGATTTGTACCCTCTGAAATGACAAATCTACATAAATTCATTGAGCGATTTAGGATAAAAGCAATCTTTACATCTCTACTTCTTGTCACCTGAAGAGAAATAGGCATATAATTTATGCTTTATTGCCTAGTAATATAGTTGAATAAGTGTTTATTCTCTAAACATATTTGTGGTTTCCTTGTTTGTTTATTGAAGTGCTGTATGTTTGGTTTTTTTCCCCTGGAACTGAAAAAGAACATCCAGAATGTCTATTTACTGCTAGGGCAGAAGGGTGGAAATTTTATCCGGGAAAAAACAAGTAACACTCCCCATCAGACTATGCAGAAGAGTTTGTACCAACTTTGTAGATTTTACACTTTTGTCTTTTACCACTGGGACATCTAATTTGAACCCTAATTTCTAAAGGGGGAGGGATAGGAGAGAAGACAAGAATGTCAATATTGTCACGTGTGTTTACAGCAGGATAAAAACAGCCACCGTGGGATAGAAACGTTTTCTTCCACTGACAGCTGCAATGAGAAGCTGAGCTAGGACGGATACTGCAGGAGCAGTGAAGGGAATCCTTCATGCAGTCTCACCTCCGCGGCTTTTAACTTACCTTCCCTTTCCTTACACTAACCGTAGTGGTGTACTTGGCCCCAAGGAATGGACAGGTGAGACCTACTGTGTTGTTCGAGTTGCATGTGAATTTGGGTGGCGGGGTGGGGGGGAAAGGGCAACAAAACCAGCAAACAAAGGTTCAGCAGCCGATAACAGAGGTGAAATAAAGATTGCTCTGCACTGGTCACGCGTAAGCTGTAGCAAAACGTAAAAGCGATGTACACAAAATACACTGCGGATGGCGAGTCTGGAGTCTCCTTGAAAACAAGCTCCGTGCAAGGTTACCGGAGACACGTACGTAAACACACATACAGAGGCACTTACATACACACGAGCGTGCCCGTATGCGCACACGGAGAGAGGCATGCCCGCCTAAGCACGCACACCGCTCCCGCCCGGCGCCGCCACTGCCGCACCGCGGCGGAGCCCGCTCCCGCCGCACCGCAGCCGCTGGGGCTCCCCACGGGCGGGGGACCGCAAAACACCGCCGCGGGGCCTTCCGGGCTCATCGCAGCAGCCGCCTGGTACGCGCCGGCCACGCTCCCTCCCGGCTCCAGTCACCGAACGTCTCCCTGCCCGGCTGCCCCGTCCCTGCGGTGGCCAGGGTCAAGGCGGGAATCGCCTTCTCGCCCCTGCACCCCGATGCGGGCGACGGGACGCCCGGGGTGCACCTCCCGCCCGCTCTCTGCTCTCGCCTGACAGCGGCGCGGCGGCTGCCCCACTCCCCCCCACCTCCGCTCCCGCTCCCGCCTCCCCACGGCGCGCCCGCCCCTCGCCCGGCACCCGGCGCTGCCGCCGGCCGCAGAGCAGCCGCGGCCACGCTGCGCGAAGAGACCGGGGCTGGCTGTGTGGCGTGCGG
>JANHGN010006397.1:14924-28700 GCA_024605025.1 Megaceryle maxima | reverse complement strand
ACCAAATGAAAAAGACAACACTAAACAAAACAAAACAAAAATAAAGCAAACAAAAACCAAACAAAAAAAAAAGAAAAATAAGAAAAACAAAACAAACAAACAAACAAAAGCTGAAATAACAGAGACCCTGCTTTTGCAGCATGAACCACTCTCTGTTTGTGGGGTCCAGTAAAACCAATCCCAATTATAATATTGCCACGTCTGTGCTCCTGATCCTGAGGGAAGAAGCGATCAGTGCCAGCACAGAGAAATCCCTGCGCCAGGTGGCTTTAGGATGGGGCACCCCAGCCCCACTGAGGGGGCATCCTCGATGGGGATGGGCTGAGGCCAGGCCGGGACATGGGCACACAGGTGGGTTCAGCTTGGCAGGGCCCATGGCTAGCAGGGCAGGCCTGCAAAGAGCTGGAGACCAGCCCTGCTGCAGCATCACTGTGGTAGGGACTGACAGCCCTGAGGAGCTGACATGGGGTCCTGGGCCCTGGGCAGGGTGGGGGGATCCCCAGGGGGCTGGGCAGGGACAGGCAGGGCTGACGGTGCCATCAGAACCCAGACACTCGAACTGCACACTTCAAACCCAAGACAGTCATACCCCAGAGTTACCCCGTGTCCCCCTAACTGGCAGTTCAAGGGCTCTCCTCCTGACATGCAGGCTATAAGAACTTCAAATTGCCAATGGAAGTTATAACATGAAAAAAAAAAATTAAGTGCTAAGAAAATATTGCTCACATTCCAATGAACCCCTGATACATAGGAGTAGATAATTTTTAAACTCATTTACTGCTTTTCAAATGCACGTTGTAAAGAAAGTGAAACAAGTGGAAAGAGCAGCAGAGCATACCTAAGGGCAGATATACCTACATATCCTATGCAGCATGACCAGCCAAGCATCCATCCTCTGAAATGAATGAAAATCAAAACAGACATGCTGATGGCTTAGGAATAACACTATTTTCCCAATTCTGAACCAGTTCCCTTTTCCCTCCTCTCATCTCCTCATGTTTCCTCCTTCCATTGCCATCCTGATCCAGTGGCTCTTGTAACCAGTAGGCTTCCTGCTACTGCTTTTAATGGTCTTAATCAGACTTGACAAAACTTAGGCCCTACCATTTCAAGAAAACTCCACCAAGTAAAAAATTTCCCATCATGAGATGCATGAAAAAGTATAGCTGGCAATGCTTGGAGACAAGGCCTGTCATGGTCGAGTTGAACTAGGAGGTGGAATAAAATAACCAAAATCACAGAAATCCCAGTTTAGAAAGGGAAGACATAGCCTAATCTTGAGATGGGAGCGCAAAACTGATTTTGTTTTAATAACTGCAGCTCTTCCACAGTCAAAAAAACCAGCACACGTCACAAAAGTAGAATAAAGTTAATGTTATTAATGCTGGGAAGCAGAGGGCTCCAACTGAATCCAAAGCGGTTATTGTTCTACAATCAATCGCTGTGCTAAAAGCCTTTTGTATTTTAAAGCCTGAAGCCAAGCTCACAAGCCTTAAGATTCATTAGATCAAAGGAAATGTTTTATAGAAAAACAGACAGATTTAAGGACATATCCAAACATATCTATTTACAGGTCTAATCCTTAAGGCATTGACTGTATCACACAGTCTGTACATGGACAGTGGTACAATGGTTATAAGTGGTGGTACTGCTCCAGTTCCCTTACTAAAATACATTCAGGTGGAGACATAAACATTAAGATTTGTGTTTTCTGTAAGTAAATTTATATCTGTAAAACCAGACAGCATTCCTTAGTTTCTTTATCGCATTATTTCCAGATAGACAGTATGCATGATATGAAATAATGCTGGTCATAAAATATTCCATCTCTGAATCATAAAATGAAGAGTAGTTTTAAGTAGGCCTATTGAGTAGTTTAAGAGTTTGTAAGCTTTAAAGAAGAGTGGTATTTAAAAAAAATAAAATAAATGGTGGTTCCTTAGCATTTATGCAGATTCCTCTCATTTAGAAATGAGTTAGCAGGAGAAATGTCAAACAGAAAATATCTAAGCACTGTCACATGCATAGGTCAATTTTGAAAGAAAAATATCTCTATTCAACCAATTTTAGCTGTTATTCTTCTATAAATTTTCACTTTCTTTGCAAAATTAGAAGGTACTATCACTGACAGATATCACTACCACTTCCAGATTAAACAGTGAAATCTACCAAGATCTCCTCTGTGAAAATAGAGAAGAAAAACTACAAAAGTACACAGTGACTGCAGCAGCAAAAAACCTTGGAGTAGGATGGAAAATTGCCTCTTCATTGCACTTAGAGAAAACATAGCAATATTCCTATCAGGAAGTCCTCTAGACAGACAACCCACCATTTATTTATGTTTTGGATTTATTTTAAGGTGCTGAGATCAGTTCCAAGTAAATTCACCTTAAAAGGGAGACCACATGCTATTCTCTATCTCATTATTGCCAAGACCAAGTATTTGAAGATCAGTAGTCAAATGCCCTTGGCTTCTAAAACAGTCTGCATACATATCAATTAGATTGAAGTACCAGGGCTGTTAATGTTGTTTTTAAATAGTAGTTTAGTGCTTTTCATTTACCTTCAGGGCTGTGAACCTCTAGAGTTCAAAATACTAATGTTTACAACCAGACAAGCTAGTAACTTGCTTCTTTTTAAACAGGGAGTTTGAATGAACACGACTCTAGTTTTTGGCAGTCTAAGATGGTCAGTGAAATCACAGAAGTTGGCAACACTGCACATACTGTCAGCAAGCCATGAAACAAGAGCAAGAAGTTCACCTACCATTTTACAAGAACCCCTTCAATCAATATTTTTCCAAACAACTACTAACAGCATCTCTCAAACAGTAGCCTATGCTAGCAAAAAAACCCTAAAATATTAATAAAATAGCTGTTAATTTCATTCAGGTACAACAACCTCATAATAAATAAGATGAGAACAAAATGCTTTAGCTTCACCAGACTCTACTTTTCTCACATGCACAGCTTTCAGTTAAATGCAATAAAGACCTTAGAGCGTACCCTCAGCTTCAATGTTTCACTCATTCCTATCTTTATGAGGCCACAACCTATTCTTAAGCTTTTTCCCTCACATCTTGCAGTGACAAAGGGTCAGAAAACCAACAGTAATTTCAGTGTAGATAAGGCAGATAAGTAGGATTATATGCTACTTTTTTACGACAAAGCAATGTCCCTTAATGCTTCAGTGTTTTGAGCACAAAACTGTTTCTCTGCTTACAAAAGAAAACCACAGGGGAAAGAAAAAGACAGACAGAAAGAAAAGAAGGGAGGGAAGGAGGGAAGGAGGGAAGGAGGGAAGGAGGGAAGGAAACAAGTCACACCATAGGCATTGAAATCTTTGGGACTGTGCCACAGGTTTTGGAGTGGTCATACTCATTTGCTACAACATCAGACCTCTCAAGCATCTCCCTTCCCAACAAGTGGAAAAGCTCTCAGTCATATCACGGAAAAGGGGATTCATGCCAAAGACTACATCACTCGTTGGAAGAGGTGTCCCAGGCCTTGGCTCTGGTCTGCCACTGAGCAGAGACCTACCTCTCATTAGAAGTTTCCTGTTAGGTGCATAACCCCACCTGCATCACAGTAATGCCCTTTCACCACCTGACTGCTTCCAGTATGCATGGTCAGTCACAGGATGCTACTGAAATACGTATGAAGTATAGGCCTGGCTGCTAGGAAGCAGCAGGCAGAAGTCACGTATGAAGACTCAATGTAAACTAAGTACCAGCCTGCTCCATGCCAGGCAGAAATCACATAGTGTTCTCAAACCACAGTTTCCAAAGCCAGGGTATTCAGGCTTTCTCCAAAGCAAATACATTTGCAGCTAGGAATTCCACATTTAGCAGCACTGCACCTGGGATAAAAATAAGATAAACATGGTCCCTTCACAGAGCTTTGGTGGAAGCAACAACATATCAGTACTGGGAAGTAGTGCATAAACACTTGGTTTGATGTCCTCACTCCTACGCTAGAGGACCTTAGCCATGCACAGCAGACAAAGGAGAAAAGTTAGAACCAAATTTCTCAGCATTCTAATACAAAATAGCTGTGCTAGTCTTTAAGAAGAAATGCCATCCAAAGGGGCCAGCTTCAGAAAACAATGAAAACCCACACCAAACATTTTTATCTCCAAACCATACATTCCACAAATCTGCTTTTCCATTTTAAGTTAAGGCAATTTGATTCAGCTTACTTGTTTTGATTTGGACATGGCAAATGCACAGTTGTAAAACTGGAGGTTTAGGAAGTCATTTATAGGAAATTAAGTATCACACACTTTTAATTTTCTTGCTGATAACTCACATGGGTTCCTCACAGTACATTGCCCTATACATTAAGGCTTTGGTAAATATGATAACATACAGACATGGTCTCTATAAAACCATATTCACAGCACAAATTTACATTCATGGCACTTAATATGATTATTATAGGGGACAGCAACAGTAGGGTGCATATAGTCTGTGTTTTGTTCAGTTACTGAAATTGGTAGCAAGAGCATGTGATTTTGAACATCTAAGAGTAAAGATGTAAACATTAGCCCCTCTGATACAGATAGGAGGAGGCTGGTACACACTAACTGAGCTCCTAAGACTCAGTAAGAAAATAAGTAAAATGAAACAAGTGCCCCAGTTTTGCAAGAAAAGAAAGATAACACTGTTCCCAAGCTTGGTACCACTGATTAACAGAATACAGCCTAATTTACTGCTACTCTATAGCCTACACATACATAGGCAATTCCCATAATTGGTGTCTCCTGTTATAAGGATAGAGTATACATTCATGTCAGAATGGAGGGGAGAAGAAGAGGGGTGAAGGAAGTTACTTTTTCCATATGAAAGAAGCTACTGTGTTTTGTCGGCTCTCTGCAGACTGGTTCTGTAGGTGGCCATTTAAACAACAAAGGAAGTTCAAGGGTTCAAAACAGATTTCTGTTGCTTAATACCCAGAAATCTGCATTTTTAAACTCAGTTTCCCTGCTGTGCAATTATGTATGAATTTAAGACTAGTCATTTTCTTACAGGAGGTGTTGTTGTGCAAGTGGGAGACAAAATCAGGTCACTCAATCATGAGAAGTAAATTTCCCTCCACCACTGGTTGTATTCTGGAGAGAGACAAAGAGGGAAAGGCAGATTGTCTTCCCTCCTCAGACTAGTTCAATTTATAATCATATCCTTTGGAGTTTTGAATACCCCTTTCCTTTCCTTTCAGACCTAGGGACTAAAATGGGAATCTAATTAAACCTTAAGTAGTGCTGTGTAAAGACCAACACTGTGTTAAGATTTGACTGAAAGAAAAGATCAGCCAAGGCTGCCTCTGTAAAATGTACAACCCCTGTTTAAAACAAGGCACTTGCCCTTTCTGAGACTTCCATGTCTATTCCTATCTCCTTCTCTTTTTCTTATTTGTCTTCGAACACTTTATTTAGAGTTGTTTCTTTCCTCTGAGACATTTTATATATCCACTCTTTGTGTTCACAATGGTTCATACTCATTGGAGGTCATACCCCTGCAGAGCAAAAAGCCTAGAGAAGAAGAGACTAATTCAAATTGCTGGTGTTGGACATGAATTCACTATTAGTGAGCATCTCTGAGACAAAATTTCTATTGCTAAAACAAGCTGATTTTTCTCATACGCTTTCAGAGATAGCAGTAATTAAAGGATTTCTCCATAAAGACATGGCAAAGGAAGTACATCAAGCCTAAACCATATGGCTGTGTTTTTCATTTGCTCCCAAATATTACCTTCTGTGTGATCATGAATGCAAAAGGTGCTCAGAAGGGCCAGCCTGGGCAGAAATGAACTCCTTGACTCACTTGAAGGAGGTTATTCTCAAACCTGCCAGCAACAATTTCTTCTGTGGGAAAGGTACAGCCCAGGTCTGTCAGCCTTATTTATATATGGCAGTTCCAATCAGTTACACAGCACAAATTCAGGGTGTGCTGTCTGTCTCACACAGGTTGGCTCTTTCAGGGCTCCCAAACAGTGTCTTATTTGCTTTATGAGCATCCATTCTTTAGTTTCTCTATTAAAACTAAGTACTATCAGTAATTTCTACTTATTAGGCATTTTTAAAAGCATTTAACATCAACAGCAACTATACCTTGTTAATCAAAGACTATTTGCAAAATAAATTGATGCTGTACACTAGAGGCTACAAAGCTCATTCTGTTTAGCTCCAACACATGCGCTATACAGCATTAGATCAAAAAAGAAAACCAAATGATAAAATGTGTTTTCCTGCTCTGATTCTCTAACAGAGCCTACAGTTTCAACCCTGACCCAGTCTAGTTCAGCACCGGAGAGCTGTGGACTAATTCATGGTTAGCGAGTCAAGCAAGAAAATCAATCACTAGATCACAGTAGTAGCCTTTATGTGCAAATGAGAAAAAGGCTGGGGTTTGCCTTTTATTGCCATATACAATAAGATACAAATGGCTGCAAAGAATCTTGAAGAGAAATTGAAATGTGTGAGTAGATCTAATAACTGAAGATACTGCAATTTAAATACATGAATGGATGGATGGATAAATAGGTAACATGCATGTACATACCTATGGATGTCAGATACTACAGCTAACGTTGCCATGCTCAAACTGTGTTAAAGACCAGAGTCAGACAAGCTGCATGCTTTCCCAGCTCCCCAGCTTTTTGCCTTGTGAGGGTCACAAGGCTATTTTTTGTGAGAGCAAAGAAACTAAAGAGAAGGAGAATTTTGAAAATAATCACCTTTTTTTTTCAGCCTGATTGGCCACTTTTCTGTCTGAAAGAGGTACTAGTGCAAGATCTACTGAAAACAAACTTCTTCTTCAGTAACTTTCTTCCTAATTTATGGAGGAAGTATTTTTCTGCCTGCATAGGCAGATATCATAGACTATATTCAGAGGAAAGAGATCTCAGGTAGCCACAGAAGAGGTATTAAACATCTGTGTGTGACTTCTGCTGAAGTGAACGCCAACACTACAGGCCCAACTGCTGCTTTTTCAGCAAACGTTCCTCCAGTGCTAACTGGGGGCCTGCATAACAACTTCTTTCTGAAACCTTCATTCTCCAAGCACCTAGCAAGACTTATTTTCATTTGGATGCATTTCAAGGTCTCCTCTTCTCTCCTTGCAAGTGCACTGAGCAGCTTTTTCATCAGCCCATTTTTTATAAGAAAATTGAAGTTACTCACCAACTATGTATCCATCTTTTGCTGTATAATATGTCCTATTCTTGCTGAACCCAGTGGTCATCATAGCAGTGATGATCCCAGTGGCCTCACAGGTCAAATGTAGGAATGGCACAAAAGAGAAGACTAAAAAATTAAGCTCTGCCAAAATGTATGCTAGCTGGAGGACTGCAGCATGAACATGCACCTCCAGACACAGAACCAGCAACATCTAGCTGGGCATATTAACACTGTGAAGCACTACCAAAGCCAGAGGCAGGGACAGCCTGAAGGATAAGGAAAGCATCAGCTCTTCTAGAGGTAGCTCAAAGAAGGAAAAGGTAAAGCAAGGTAAGAAACTGGACCCAGTCAGGCCCAGGACCCACTCAAAGCTGTTTCACATGAGGCATTTGACTGCAAAAAGATTAGCAACTATTAGACATAAAAATAAAAAGCAAGCCCACCACTAGTTCAGATGATAAATCCTTCCAGATGGGACCCGTGCACCACTGTTCTTTCTGTCCAATCTCCTGTTACAAAGGACTGAAGCCACAAAACTTTTCTCAGATCACACACATCAATAGCGTAGTAGCTCCTCTTTAAATTCAATTTCAGCAGGTATTAAAAGCTCGTAAGTATTTTCATCCCATTTTGGAATTTGTCTATCATTTTTATCTTCTGATTTAGAAATGTTAATAAAGATTGATGGTCTCCCTGAGGAAAAACAGGTGAGGAGATAGCACAAGTTGGATTATATCATTACAATAAATCTTCCTTTCAAAACAAACACAGCTTTCTATTCTTGCAAAACACGGCTCTTTAAAGACCATACTTTGTTTTTTAATACAGAAAAAAGTCTTTCAACTGTGTTAACGATTAGCAAATGAATATGGCATCTAACCAAGATGCTCAGGCCTGTGGCTTCAGTCACTTATCAGATTAATACAAATGAATGAAGGATTCTGTGGTGTTCACTTACAATGGATGAAGTCATTGGGATTAGATGGCACAGTGAGGAAAGGCTGCAGCACTGAGCCCAGAGAGATGGGGAAGACAGAGAGAAACTGATGAGAAAGGAGCTCCCGGAACATAAGGATGTTGCTGTCTGTAACCGCCTCTGAGTGATGAATGATACAGAGAAATAAGAGTTCCAGAAACAGCTTATAAAAATAATTAGTGGCATGAAAAGATCTACAGAGGGAAAGAGACTGAAGAGGTCTGATATGTTTAATTTAGATATAAGGGCACACGAAAGAGGTACACAAAGTAATGAATAGCACAGAGAAAGAACTCCAGGATTCTTTAATCATCCAGCTTTATAATGCAAGAACAAGTGGGTATTCAGAGAACTGAAACCAATTCCAGAGAGTTCCCAGGCAACACACAGGTAATCTGCAGAACTGCTGGCCACATTTCATCACTGAGGCCAAGAATTTAGGAAGAATAAATAAATAAACTCAAAAAACCCCAAACCAAAACAAAAAAAAACACAACAACTCCCCCCTGCACAATTAATAGTAGCACGTGCAATAACAACACACAGATTGAAAAAAACATCATGTAAGTAACTGATGCATCAAAGGACCTGTTGAAATCAAGCTTTCCTTCTCTAGGATGAAGGTTCATGTGTGGGCAGTTGTTACTACTTTTTACTACAGTACTTCTTACACTTTGCTTCAACCATCTGGTACCAGCTATGACTTTTCTGATCAAAACTATTACTTTCTTGAGTATTTGAGGATTGCCATGAGGGTCAATGTGAGGCTCTTTATCCCCGCTGAACCCTTTCCCTGTGCTTACCTCAGCCTGCAGAAGCCCAGGGCTACAATGAGGGAGACCCTGGGCTGCTCCCACCACTGTTACATCAGGAACACTAACAATGCCATGGCTGTTCCATGGCTCTGGAACACCTCCACAGAGGCACTTCATCCCCCTTCCAGGAGCAGCAAGGCTGAATTCAACATCCCAAACTTGTTGTCATCCTCAGGTATTTTCACAGCTACTGGAGGGGATATGCAGAGACACAGCTCCACAGCTTTTAGCAACAGTTGATAAAATGGATAAACTAATGTAGGTCTCCTGCCATGGGCCACAGCTGCGGAGTCCTCCTCAAGCTGTAGAAGCAATTTAAAAAGTGTCTGGGTGGACACAGGGCCAGTGGTCTGGGCTCATTTACATAGTTGAAACCAGGTTCTCCGCAGGGAAACGGGCAGAGGAGTCAATCCTGTACCACATCGGCACTTGGGGAGGTGCACCCTTGGTACCACTCAGGCCACAAGCATCAGGACGGCTTTTGCCTCCAAAGGGCAGAAAGACATAAATGGCAATGATCCAGCTTGCTGTGACTGCTCCACATATGCCTGCTCCTTTCAGAGAGCTCCCTCAGAGAGGGAAAGAAAAAAATCCAGAAGTGATTCATGAGGGCACGGAGCTTTGTCTGCCTGAATAATGAACTAACGGTTGGCCCTGCTGACAGCCCCGCGTCCTTTTACAATCTCATCAGTTCGCGCTTTGTTCTCAGGCCCCGCTCAGCCATCAGCTGAGGAAGTTCATCTGTCTCAGCAGTATGCAGTAATGATAGCAAGGGTTAAATACCACTTACATGGAGGTACAAAAGGCCGGTATAATTTTATGAGGCCAGACAGCTGGTTTGTATAATTCGAGCTTTCGTAGAGCATTTTCTTTCCAGTGTGACCCCTTAAAAAAACTTTTCCCTGTGAGTTAATTCTCTCACTGGAGAATGCCAGCACAGTTCAAAATATCAGTGAGACAATCCAAAGCTAAGGTCACTGTCAAACTCAAACCTGGGCTAAGGCTTCAAGCAAAAAACTCTTATAAAATGTCCTTACCATTAAATCATTTAAGGACAAGGCAGAGAGTTTGTTTTGTTTCTATCCTGTTGGGGTTTTTTTCACAAAAAAAATAAACCAAAAAACCTTTACCATTCTACATTTCTAAGTTTCCAGATAAGAACATCTGTTTTTAAATAATCTCTGTGCTGCTTTGGAGTTTCTACAGTGTACAATGACACAATCAGCTGCTTTTTATTAAGTTATTTGTTTGTGCAACAGCATTGGTGAATGTTCATCCATTCATCGCTGAACATCAAGCAACTGGTGCAGATCCAGTAGCAGGAGTGCTCAGTGCTTGCCAATTCTGGTACATCAGCACTAACTAGTAGCTGAATCATGCTTGCGTTGCCTGAGCAGGCACTCATTGAAGACAAACACACAAATTTGCTTACTGAATCCTCTTTCCTAAACATTTTAACAGCTAAAAAGTGAGCTGAAAACATAAGTCAACAGCAAGACATTCAAGGTGAAGCTGAATCCTCCTTCCCCTTACTCCCTCATCTTCATCATTCTCCAAAATCATGGAAAAATGCCCTTTTCCAGGGATACCTCTGCAACATGAGTACAGGATGTAGCTGATCTAGGAGGACTCCTGTAAACAGATTTTACACTATCATGCACAGCTTTGCAAAGCTCTTGGGATTCCTCAGAGTGTAAGCTAACAGTCTCTGACTGTCAAAGAGCTGAGAAGGGGGCAGAGCAAAGCAGGGCCCCAATTTGATAGCATGCTGTGTGCCCCTCATCTTAACTCACTACTTGAAGCCTTCGGTACATAACCTTTCTGTTGAGAATGGATGGAGGATACTGGGCATCACTATCCAGTCCACTGGATAACAGAGCAGGAGCAGTACTAAGACCCATGGGCGCAGAGTGTGCCACAGCAGCTCCCAAGGACCAAAAATTAACAGTTTTATCATTTCAACAATGGGCATGTTACCATAAAAGGGAGAAAGCCTCTTTACTGCACTCTGTCTGACTGACAGCCTACTAAAGACAAGTGAAGTCTGTCTTTTCTGCAAGTCTTCCTAATGGCTCAGAGCAGTGGAATTGGTGCCTATCCTCTTAAAAGATAAAGGAAAAAGCATGGTCCTTGAAGCTTTTAATCATGGCACCTCGAGGTCTTAAATGCTTCAAAGACTGGATTATAGATGAGAACACAAGAGCACTAGAAAATCCCAGAGTCCAGTCTGATCTCTGTGGCTACATATTCTCTAACTGCCCCTTTGGCAGCACTATCCTGTCTGATCTGACTCTTTGCAATGACTGGATGTGGACAAGCTGCTTGGCTGCTGTGAAGAAGCTGTGTGCGATGGAGCAAGGGGGTGTTTCAATGAAAGGCAGGTCTCAATTTGTCCTACAGTGCCTGATGATCTTACAAAAATGCATTAAAAAGCAGTTTTTAAATATCTGGACCAAAGCACTATTGCTGTCCCTGCTGGAAACAAAAGCACCTTGTAATCATGCCACAAACCGAGAAGTGTTTATAGCAAGCCCTCTCCTCTACCAATCTCCCACTGTAAATCCAGGAATGGGGATCTCCACCTCCACTAAAATGAACAAAGCTGTAGATTTGGGTTTAAAAGGTAAGGGGGATCTAATTACACTTTACAAGCCACCTGCAGATCTTGAGTAAACTACTATTTAATTGAGTCATTCTTCTGAAATTTTCTTTAAAGAAAAAGAAAGATACTGACTCATTACAGTTTCTTTGATCCTTTCCAACACAAGCAGCTCTATGAAGAGAGCATTTTTCCTTCCTTGAGTCCTCCTCTTTTTGTTTCCTGTAATGTCAGACTGCTCCAGCAGACAGTCCCTGCTCGGGCCATAACTGCTTATCCTGCCTGCAATCTCTTTTAGACTCTGCAGTTCTGGTTCAACACCATCAGCAATTCTAATGAGGTAGGTCTACTGTCATGGGTGGGTAAGCCAAAATGATTTCAAATGTCTACCCAGGCTCAACGAAGAACTACCATGTCAAGACACTGTGACTTCCCCAGCCTCTACAAGTATTTTGAGAAAAGCTGACTCCTAATACACCCTGCTCTGGCCACATCCCCTCAGGAATCCAAATCAGACTTAATGTTCTCCAAAATCATTTTATGCTGGAGCATCTCTTTCTTGAGAGACTTCATACCTATATTATTATAATTTAAATATTCTTCTGCAGGTGAATGGTGCCTCTACCATGCCTGTGAAGTACACAGGAAAAGGAAATATTAGTTTAATAATGCACTAAGGTGATGGTAACAAAAGCAAAGCTGCAGCTTTCTGTAACACTAGATTTACTATATTAAGCTTTTAATACTGCAAGAGATTAACAGTGACAGATTCTGTTGTAGACTAGCAAAAGCTATTGCAATTCTTGCAACTTTCACATTAATCACATTTAAACATGCTGCTAACAGATGGGCATCATGGAGCACTAGGTCTCTCACAAGCCAGTACTAACAAAAAGCATGTCTAGGAGATCTTGTGGCTTCTACAGTTCAGAGAGATTTTATATGCAGGCACTTTATTATTGTTTTTGTTTTATATTATCTATGATTATTAGAAAAGCTCAAGTTAAATAGATGACAGACTTCAGCATACGTGAGTGGGAAGGGAAAGGGAGGGGGGAAGAAAGAATCAAAACAAGACCACCCACACAAAGTTCCTCTGAGTCCACATTTCACATGCATGATAGTGATTTTTCCACTACACACAGAAAGCCTTAGATTCTCCACTGCAAGATTTCCATTGACACTACCACCCCACACAAGCCCTTTCCCAAAGCCCAGATGCAAGCCCAAGCTGTGAAAAGTGAGCTGCCAAACACTAGCCTGTCTGGACACAGAATGACAATCGGTCGTCTTCTTTCATTAGTGCAGATGTCAAGCTCAGGTGGCCCTTTCTGACTGAAGCTGTGAGAGCACCTGAACAGAACTGCAGCACTAGCACTCGGCAACCAGACAGAACATATCAGACATTTATTAAACTTCCCAGCACTGTTTTTTAATTAAACCGAGTCCCAAGGTACAACCTCATCTTTACTTGACTGTAATTAACCAGGACACTTTGTCTGCAATGTACGAAAGCTCAGTCTCCTCTATGAGCCAAGCCTCAAAAGAAAGATTGGCAATGGCAAACTTAGCTCAAACTAAGGTTAGTCCTCACAGGGCAAGAGCTGCTGTTCTCCATAACAAGAAGTCCTGCTTGCTGAAGGAGAACTGGAGAATCCCAGTAACCTGAGGTTACTGCCTTCATCAGGAAGAACCACATGGCACTTGGAAGCATTTGCCCATGAAGGACAGAAGCACTCTTGATGTGGAAGGGTCTTAGCCTCACAAATTGCTTGTTATTTACAAACCAAATCTGTGTACCTTTACACCACCTATCACCACACAACCCTGTTCATCCTCATTGTTTGTGTGATATCACCTCTGAGAAGAAGAGATGGGCTGTGACCTCGCCACAAAGCTGGGGAACAAAGGCCCACAGAGCCTGTGACCGTACCTACTTCACACTGTGACATTTACAGAAGTTAATTAAGGGACTCATGCAATCACAAAGGAATACCTTCCTGAAGTGGCTCTTCTCACAGGTTCTCCAAAGATAATTTTGTTTTCTTCAATCGTTTCCCCACTATGCATACCCAGTAAGGTGATGGAAAAATGACTACCCTAACTTAAATATTTCCTCAGCAGGAATCACAGAGAATCACAGAATCACAGAATGTCAAGGGCTGGAAGGGACCTCGAAAGATCATCCAGTCCAACCCCCCTGCCAGAGC
>JANHGN010006396.1:0-10271 GCA_024605025.1 Megaceryle maxima | reverse complement strand
AAGCTCTTTAATTTGCTGTCTATTCTCAGACAAACAGTGTAAAAATCTACATCAGTTGCAGATTAATAGCTAATAATAACTCAAACTTCTGTGGGACATTTGCCTTATTGTTACCAAAGCCTCTGTATAAAAACCCTTAGTGATGCACATTACTGACAGCGTGCCTGCAGGTGAACAACCAAGAGGAGTAAGTGTGGCTGTCAGAATGGATATGTCACTGGAGAGGGATGTCACTTTGGCAGAGGGATTGTGTTTCCTGCTGGTGACACCCTGGATTTGGGTGACCATCGCAGGGGTTGGCAGGCTGGGGCTGTTTCCACTCTGAAGGGGTTGTGTGAGACAGTGAATCCCACTCCCCAGTGGTCCCAGTGCTGCTGTCTGACCCTGTGTCCCCTCTCCTGCAGGTGGACCGCTTCCTGCACTCCTACTCTCTGGTGGCTCAGGATCTGCCAGCAGAGCAGCTCCAGCACCTGAAGGAGCTGTTCTCTGGTGCTGTGGAGGAGCACACTCAGCTTTTGGCCCAAGTGCAGGGGGCGACGCTGGTGCCTCCGGAGCTGGAGTCCAGACTCGGAAGCCTCATCGGTCGCTTCCAGCTCTACCTGCGGGAGGCACGGGCTGTCTGCACCCAGTCCTGGGCCCGCTTCCATCCCCTGCGTATGGTGGGGGGCTGCACCCTTATTGCTGCTTCCTGCTTGCTCTGCTACGTGGCCTCAGAGCTGGCCGCAGCATCGGACTCTTTCTATCGCAGCTGCCTCCTATACCCACTGCTCTGGGGCTTTGTGGTAGCTGCTCTGCTTGGGCTGGCCCATGCGTTCACCCTGGAGGGGCTGGATCTTCTCCTGGTGTTGTCATGGGCAGCCGCAGCTTCTCAGCTGGGTTTTTTCTGGCACTGGTGGTGCCAGCATCCCAAGCGAGCCCGTTTGGTGGGCAGCCAGCCACCCTTGGCCAGTCTTGGTCTGAGGCAGAGGCTGCAAGCATGGCTGGGGTTGGCTTTCCCCCTGGGCATTCTGCTCTTCCGCTGTGGAGCTATGTTTTCTGATAGCTTTGTGGTGGCTGAGGCCCGGGTGGCCCCGTTTCTGCTGGCATCACTGGTGATGTTGCTGGTAGGGAAGCTCCACTGGGATGGTCGCCTGACTGTGCCAGAAGGCCCCAAGCAGCAGCTCCTTAACTTTTCTTCTTACCGGAGAGAGATCTGGTACTTGCTGTGCCTCGTGGCCATGCTTCTGCTCTGCGTGCGCCTCTCTGGTTTCTTCCACCAGTGCCGTGAAGAAATCCCTCAGTGCCGGCCCTCTCTTTTCCTTTCCCCGCTTGCCAGCCTGCGAAACACACGAGCCAAGTACCTCCTGTGCGTGGCCTTGCTGGCTGGGCTGGTCTATGCAGTGCGGAGCTGGCTGCGACACTATGGCAACCTGAACAGCTCAGACCCTCTCGTGCTCTTTGTCCGCTGGGGTTTCCCACTGGTGGTCCTCTGCATTGCCTGCTACTGGGCCGTTGCCTCCAGCGCTGATGACTCTCTCGGCAAGCTGCAGGAGCTGGTGCAGGTGGCGGTTGTTGCCTTTCCATGGGCCGTCTATGGGCTGGCGTCCATGGGGCTGCTGCTCCTGCTCTGCAACCCCATGACAGTGTTTGCAAAGGACACGCGGGAGTCGGCAGGATCCATTGTCACCCCCTATCTGGGGGTTCCCACCTCTGAAGTTGACTTCCTGCACGTCATCCCTCAGATCTACAAGAGGATGCAGGAGTCTCAGAAGAGCCGCCTGGAGCAGGGCAGCTGCAAGGCCACCATCGCAGTGTATGGGCTGGGCAGCGTGTACTCGGCAGCCCTGGTCATAGCTCTCACCCTGCTGGGCTTCCTCTTGATGCTTCTGCACAGTGAACGGCTGAGCCTCGCCTTCCTGCTCCTCTTCCTGGAGGCCTTTGTGCTGCTGCACATCCACACGCGTGCCAGAGGCCTTGCTGGAGATGCTGGTGAGTCAGGGCTCAGTAGAGCATCCTCTGGATGTGCCACCTGAGCCTTGTTTGCAGCAACCTTGTCTTCTCTCCTGTGGGAGAGGCAGGGCCAAGTCTTTGCTCTCGACAGTGCACCGATCCTCAGGGGATCCTCCTGGCTTTTTTAGAGCTGTTTAAATCCTCATGTAGAAGAGAGATGCACACAGCAGGAACATAACTTGGGAGGAGAAGTCTATTGTGTCAGAGAAAGGGGCTGCACACTTGTCTTCTGCCTGGGGTGCAAGCAGCTCCCAAACCCCACTGTTACTGACAGAGTCCAGTAGCACTGTGGGCACCAGAGGGAATGCCTGGCCCCTCACTGCAGCTGTGATGGGAGCCTGACTGATTTCTGTCAAAAGAAAGAATGTGGGAAGGGAACCTGTAAGAAAAGTCAGGCTTTTGTTTTTTTCACCATGGATTTGTCTTTTTCCTTGATGCTGATGTCTCTCATTTCTTTTTTGTTTGTTTGGTTTTGTTTTGTTTTGTTTTATTATGTCTCAGAGCCTTTTTCGGTGCCCTGGTATGCAGTCATCTCCTGGCTCCTTGCTGCTTCCCAGTTCTTCTATTCCACAGGCCACCAGCCCATCTTCCCAGCTATCCACTGGAATGCAGCCTTTGTGGGCTTCCACCTTGACCACAGCACAAACCTGCTGCCTGCTGTCCTGGTGGGCTCCAACACCTTTGCCTCCCATATCCTCTTTGCAGGTAAATCAATTTCTTCCTGGGCTGTTGAGCCTGAGCAGACATGATTCACTGCTCTGCCTTGTCTAGAGGCCTGCAGGCTGAGCATGAGGTGATGAAGGCTCCAGCACCAGCTGAACAGCAGCATCCTCACTGTGCCCTTCTGGGGCCATAGAGCTGCCCATGGCCTGCAGTAGAGAGAACAACTCCATGTAGTTGTTCTCGACCAGCAAACTGGAGCTGGAGTGTATGCTTCCTGCTCGTCCAGGGCATGATGGCAGAGCCTAGACTGGTCCTCACCTCCAGGGCTCCAGTAACTTCATGTGCTTTTGTCCTTGAGGTAGTTGGCTGCCCTCTGCTCCTGCTTTGGCCCTTTGTGTGTGAGATACCCAGCTTGCAGAGGAAGAAAGCCAAGAAGGAGCCCCATGAGGAGCTGCTGGATGTGGAGGAGCACATGATGGAGATGAGGCTGCGGGAGTCCCCAGAGAAGTTCTCTACTGCTCTGCTGCAGCTGGGGCTGAAGTACCTCTTTGTCCTTGGGACACAGGTACAAACAGGGGCAGGGTGGCTCTGGGGTAGCCTGTCCGAGAGGAAAATGTGTTGCTGTGAGAACCATGGGGCACTCAGATGAGGGAAGAGGGTGAGCCAGGGTGCAGACAAGCCCAGAGGTGATATGTCTGGTTGCAGGTGGAAGAGTAGCTGCACAGGTCCTCTTCTCAGCAATGGTACTTGCTCTGTGCTTTTGGAAGGGTTCCAGCATGGAAACCTCAGTATGGATTAATCTGCTTTTAGTACCCATCTGCCCAGAGTAACAATGTCTGTTCAGAAACTGCAGGGTTGTAATAATTCTCCCTCTCTTCCCAACCGTGCCTATCTATTTTGCACCAGTTCTGTTTTCTGTCTGATCCTGTGATACGGTGATAGAGGGAGCTAAACACCAAAAATTTAATGCTGTGAAAGAAGTGATTAGCTTTCTGGGGTTTAGCCTTTCAAATCATTCTCCTCTGTGGTCAGACCAGAGACAGTTCAAGGGAGGGGGCATGTCCTGCAGGAGAAGAGAGGGAGTTGACACTCTCAGGGAAATACCAGCTCAGGTTAGCCTCCGTGTGAACCCTCCTGTCTGTCCCAGCCTGGCCTCAGGGAGCCCTGTGTGTACTGCAAGCTGCTTGTGTTTCCTGACTTGAGGACATGATAGAAATTAATCCTCTTTGGGAGGCTTATTTTGCGTGTGTGCTGTACCAGCCTCTCAGGTGTGTGCAGTTTAGTACCACTCCAGATGTGAACCTAGTGCCCAAGAGGTCTCTCTACAGTCACTTGTAACTTGTTTTTCTTGATCTCCCCCACAGCTTCTGGCCTGTGTCTGTGCAGCTATGATCCTCAGGAGGCACCTTATGGTCTGGAAGGTCTTTGCCCCAAAGTAAGTCCCAGGAGCTGCTGGGTCAGGGCTCATATCCTTGACATCTTGACTAGAGTTCATAGACAGTAATGTTGGAAGAGACCCTGTGATCAGTCTTCTGACTTCTTACCTACCAGAGGCTGTAGGACTGTCCTTGACTAGCTCACGCTTCAAGTTCAGGAGTTGGACTTGAGCTAGAACCTAGAAATTTCTCCTTATCTTGATTTCCAAGGACACACAGAGCCCACCTGGAAGCTAAGAATGTTCAGGACAGAGAACCAAAGGTAGGGATACTAGATCAGAAAAGGTAAACCCAGAAATGCTATACTAGCAGACTTTGGGGCTAGTAGGAGTGTGGGGTTGCCTGGGCCTCTTGAGGAATTCAAAATCCCACCTGGGCGTTGTCCTGAATTACCTCTAAACCAGAGGTGTGCTTGGCTTCCAGGTGGTAGGCAGGAACTGCTGGGGAGTGAGTGTAATTCAGATTTTGGTATCTGAGGTGCTACCAGCCTCACACTGTCAGGGCAGACAGTCTGCTGGCAGCCTCTATTTGCAGGCATGCTGGCTGTGATATCCTTACCGTGTCTGTTGTGCTGGCAGGTTCCTCTTTGAATCGCTGGGCTTCGTTGTGAGCAGCATCTGCCTCCTGCTGGGGATCTCCCTGGTCATGCGTGTGGACTGTGCCGTCAGCACCTGGTTCAGCCAGCTTCAGCTCAGGTAGCATTGTAGATGTGGGGAACCTGACCGGCTCATCGGCTGAGTCCGTGTTTGTCCCCTTTCCTCCTTCAGGCTGGGAGGGGAACACGAGCCACCAGCAGTGAGTGCCTGCCGACAGCAGTCAGGGATTATCCCCAGCTCCTTGCCTCAGCACCACACAAAAGGACCAGAGCCAGCTGTTCCCTGCTCATTGTGGTGGTGTTTCTCAGCAGTGGAAATCAGAGCTCTCACTGGGCATTCATTGGCAGCAGGTAGACTCTGCTGCAGGAGCCTGAGAAGCAGGAGTCCTGAAGTGGTCCTCTGGAGAAACACCAACCAGGGGTCTTGCTGCTACTTTCCTGACAACTGCGCAGCTGGTCGGCTTCAACGGCCAGCAAGGCATCACCTTGCCCATGCAGAGACAGTGACTCACAGAAAGGGGCCTGCTGAGGAGAGGAGGCTGGGGGTAGAGGGGAGGCTCTGCAATGACAACTTCTCTTTGTGTGCTCAGTTTTCATGCTGGAATCAAAGTGCACATGGTTACACATGCAAGGGGTTTCTAGGGTCTTGGTGGCAGCTGCTCCTCTGGGAAGTCAGTTGGTTCCTCTGCAGTGAAGCCCTCCCTGCCCTACATTCACTCCCATTTCCCTTGTCTTCCTCAGCCCTCTAAAGGGCAGTGGGGAGCACTCTGGGCGGCCTTGTCCAGCCTGAAGCAGTATTAGCTTGTTGGAGGGTGGTAGCAGGGACAACTGTCCACGACCAGGAAACTCTCCACTTGTGGCCTTGGCCTGTAAGGTCCCCATGGGCTGGGCCGTAGCAGCTGAGGCTCTTGTTCTCCACCTGAGCATGTGCTGCTGGCTGTCCACTGTTGATGGTGAATGATTGAGATGCAGCAGATTGTACTGACAGAGGGTAGCAGTCTGTAGAGGCAGAGAGTATCAGACCCCATATTGGGTCTGGTCAAGAGGAAAGGAGAGTCCAGAGTAGCTGTCCCAACTACATGAGTGGCCTTGGTGTGAGCTCTGGTGCCTGGGAAGCTGTTCCTTGAAAGCCTTGAGCTGGCGTCAGCTCTTTTGGGAGGTGGCTTAACTCACTGGTATCTGTGTATGTGCTGGGGACTATGTCACCTTGAAGGCACCACAGGCGCCGCAGGCAATGGCATCTGTGATCCCCTATCTGGTGCTTATCTCCCTCCTGACCTTGGTGTTCTGTATGGGACTTGGTGCTGTGAGTAGGCTAGCTACCCAAACGTGCCCTTGGCTGCTTGCAGTCAGGGGACATTGTGTTTCTTTCTTCCTGGGCAGAGGTAGAGGACGGTGACCATGGTGCCTGGCCACATCCAGCCAAGTTCCTACTGCGGTTTCGATGGGAGCTGGGATTTCTTACAGCCCTGAAGCACTGTGTGGCATTACCTGGTGCTATGAAACCTTTAGTTTCCTTCCCCTCGAGAAGGAGCTGGGGACCACTTGCCTGGGATTCCTGCATTGAATTTTGTTCTGATCCCATTTGTTTTTTAACTCATGCACTGTGACTGCCCTTGTTTGAGTTCCTCACTGCAGATTGTTAGCATAACTCCAGTCTATTCCTGTACTCTACCTTGGAGAGTCCTGGGGAAAGTGTCTCATCACCTCTCATCATTTCAGTCCTTGCTGTTACGCCCAAGTGCCCAGTCACTGTGAAAAGTGGCTCCTGAGTGCAGGTTTAGTTTTCTATTTTACCCCTGAAAAATGCTTGCTCAGGCTTTAGGGTGCATTTTTAGGGGAGGCTTAAACTACTCTCTCTGATTTTGGGTTTACATTGCCTGGCCTCTTCCTGACCTGCTGGCTTTGATCTCCCACCTCATAAAATCACAGAGTGATTTGGGTTGTAAGGGACCTTGAAGGTCACCTAGTTCCAACCCCCCTGCCATGGGCAGGGGCACCTCCCACTAGACCAAGTGGCTCAAAGCATCATCCAGCCTGGACTTGAACACTTCCAGGGATGGGCCATCCACAGCTTCTGTGGGCAAGCTATTCCAGTGCCTCTCCACCCTCAGAGTGCAGAACTTCTTACCTCTAATCTAAATCTACCTTCTTTCATACTGAAACTGTTACTACTCATCCTATCACTACATTCCCTGATAAAGAGTCCCTCCCTCTCCTGTAGGCCCCCTTTTGCTACTGGAACACTGCTGTGTTCTCCCTGGAGCCTTCTGTTCTCCCAGCGGAACAGCCTTGCATCTCCCCTGCCCTGTGTGCCTGTCTTGCTTAATTTCACCCAACGCAGCCAGGGACTGTTTTGTAGCTGGTGTGACTCCTGGTGCTGTCTCACCACCCGATTGCACACACACCAGTGTTAGGTGCAGGGCAAGGGATAGCAGCACACAGTGGGGGAAGATGGAGGGAGCAGCAACATGTCAGCCCACCATTAGATGGGCTGAAGCAGTCCCACCTCTAAAACCAAGTTGTTTGCTGTATACTGTGAGTCCTCAGTGGACATACAGATCTCAGTGCTGAGGAGGCCACGCGAATGAGTGAAGGGTACATCAGTGTGGAGAGGAGGAAGGGGGTGGAGGTAGCAGCTACCCAGTGAATTTTCATTGGATGTGAAGTTAGTCTAGACAGCATGTGTTGCTAAACCGCAAAGCTGGAGCCCAAATGGGTCTTGTAACTCCATAACCTGGTCAGAAGCTTGCTGCCTGAAAGTGTTTGCGCTGGCAGGAATCTTTATGGTTACTAATGCTGTAGAACAGCCTCTGAAGTCCCTGCAGCTGCCACACAGGCCCTTGGGCTTCCTTCTCTCCCATATATGGGACTAGTTCTTCTTTCAGTGGTCACTGTAATGCTGCTGAGCTTTCCTGTGCCCGTTGTTCACATTGGGAGAGCTCAGCTGGTGCTTGGGCATCCACTCCTCATCCCTCCATGCCACCCCTCTGCCTTCCTGCTGGGGCTGTGGGCTCATGGCCCTGGGTGGCGAGGCCAGAGCAGGGGGAACAGTAGAGCTGCAGTGCCATGAACGCACACGTATCTCGCTGGACACTAAACACAGCTTGCAGTAATGAAGCTGCAGGTACATTCCTGTCACTGCAGAGATGCCAAGGAGTGCTAGCTGCTGACCAAGGCAGCCTGGCTACTACACCAAAGAATTCAGCTTCAAGAAGACGAGTTTTCCAAGGGCTGGAGAAGCTCATGCTTTCTTTCATTGACTTTTTTAGTCTCCCAGCCTTCCTCAGCTGCCCAGAAGCTGATTGTCTGCCTTTCTCCTGAGTGTACCGGGGATGACAGAGTTAATGATGGTCCAAGGCTTGGCAGCCTTGGAAGCAGGATGGGCTGCTGATGCTAGAGCAGATGTGGCTGAGTCTGCTGATTTAAAACCCCAAGGGGTGTCCAGCAGGAGGTCTACAGTGGTCTAAACCAAGGCTTTTTGGGAAAGCTGGCATGCTGGGGAGCAAGCTTTGCCCTGCTCCCCCTTGATGAGGTTGTTGCTGGAGCCTGCTGGGTCTCTCCGGGAAAAATTATTCATAGAATTGTGGAATCATAAAATTGTTTAGGTTGAAAAAGGATCATTGAGTCGAACCATTAACCCAGTACTGCCAAGATCACCACTAAACTGTGTTCCTCTCCATCACATCTACATGTCTTTTCAATACCTCCAGGGATGGTGACTCCACCACTTCCCTGGGCATCCTGTTCCAGGGCTTGACAACCCTTTCAGTGAAGAAATTTTTCCTAATGTCCAGTTAAACCTCTTCTGATGCAAATTGTGGTCATTTCCCCTTGTCCTGTCACTACTTGGGAGAAGACACCAACCTCCACCTGTCTACAGCCTCCTTTCAGGTAGTTGTAGAGACTAAGAAGGTCCCTGCTGAGCCTCCTTTTCTCCAGGTTGAATAACCCCTGTTCCTTCAGCTGGTCCTTGAAAGAGTTGCTCTCTACACCCTTACCAGCTTCATTGCCCTTCTTCAGACAGGCTGCAGCACCTCAGTGTCCTGCTTGTACTGGTGGGCCCAAGCAGAATTTTTCTGGTCCCTGTGTCCCTTGGCTGAGTGTTACAGGGGATGTGTCATCCTCTGCATGCTCAGCAGAGCAGTTTCCATCCTGCACTCTACAAAGCAGCTCTGCTCTGGGCTTTTGCATGTGTTGTGTGTGTACTGCTTGGTAGGGCTTCTGCCCGGTGCCCTGTCCCACCTCCACTCTGAAACCCCTGAACCAGGCCTGTGGCAAGATGGTGTGTGTGTCCTGTGACCCTGGCATGGGGCAGGTGTGGCTGTTGGGAGCATCTCCCTGCTCTGGTCTGAAGGGTCGAAGCCATCCTGTGGCCACCCCAAGGGACGCAGCTGCTGTGGAGAGGTCGGGGCTTGGCCTATCTCTGCTCCTGCACCTGTTTCTCCATACCACCTCTCCCTGTTCTCCCTCAAACACTTCAGGCCGCTTCTCGACACCAAGGCACAGTCAGGTTCTTGGTGTGTGCGTCTCCCTTTCCCTGAAGGGAGCAGGGCTGGGGAGCGCTGCCCTCTCTGCTGAGCTCCGACTTGCCCCGTGGTTTGAAGGGGGATTGATTTTTTTTTTTTTTTTTAATTTTATTTTTTATTAACCTCTCTGTGCCTCAGTACCCCATTTGGGATTAAAAAACAAACACAACAAGGGGATGGACCCAGTTCTGGAAAGCAATCTGGGAGCTCGGCTGTGCTGGGTACCCGCATGTCTGGCCGCGAACGCTGTCGCTCCATCCAGCGGCTGCAGCGGGAAGGTGGCGTGAGCCTTTTTTTTTGTTTTTTTATTCTTTCTTTCAAAAAAAACCCAAAACAGGCAAACCGGCAGCACTCGTTCACCCGATGGCTTCGCCTGCGGACTGCCGGCATCCTCGGGGCCCGCGCCCCGCGTGCCTCCACTTGCCGTGCTGGGCTACCTACCGCTGACCCAGCTCGCCGTACGCGGCGCGGGGGAGGAAGCAGCCGTTGGCGGGGAGGGGTCGCTTCGTTATTAAATGACAATTGGTCGTTTGTGGGGGTGATTTGCAGCTGTCCGAGGGTGGCGCGGGGCTCCGGGCAGCTGCGAAACGGATGTCTGCCAATAAACGGGCGAGAGCCAAAGCGGGCGGTGGTTTCTCCTGCTTCGCGCCGCCCGTGCGGGACTCGCAGCGCCCCGAGCCCTGTGTGGCTCTCGCCCGCGGCGTTCTCGCGCAATGACGAAGCTTGATCCACATGGGCCGCCGTCTTGCTAGCGGCGGGGGTGGGGGGTTGGAGAATGGACGACGGCGGCTGGCTCCGCCTCATGTCTCCATGATTGGCAGTTGCTTCGGCGACCGGTGCTTCCGCTCTGTCCCGCCCGCCAATGGCGACGGCGGCGCGTCTGGCTCCGGGCCAATCGACGGGAAGGCGGGAGGAGAGCGGCGCGGGCGATGGCGGTGGCCATGAAGCGGCGGCGCGGAGAGGCGCCGGAGCCGGGCTGTCTGCAGGCCTGGGCCGTCGGGGCCCAGGCGGTGGCTGACCGGCGGCGGGTGCGAGGGGTCCCTTCTCCCCCTCCGCGTT
>JANHGN010006395.1:0-10741 GCA_024605025.1 Megaceryle maxima | reverse complement strand
CCTTCCCTTCCCTTCCCTTCCCTTCCCTTCCCTTCCCTTCCCTTCCCTTCCCTTCCTTTCCTTTCCCTTTCCTTCCCCCTAAGAATAAATAATGAGCAAATCACCACCCTCTCCATGCTGTTTTTTTCAAGGGGGTAGGTTGGGGTGTTAATATTGATAGCTCATTTCCAGATAAGAAATACGGAATAAATTCCAAGCCCTTGCCTGAAGCAATAGGACCAGCCAGAGGCTGATCCAGGCTCAGAAACTGGGACTTGGGAGCCCCGGCCCTGGTGCAGCCGGCTGGGTTACAAGGCAGCTCCTGAGCAGCCCACATCAAAGCGCGCAGCAGGGTTGTGAAAGCGTTGCAGGATTGCACGCCATGCAACTCCTGCTTAATGAAAATGAAAATCTACTCGTCCCCATCCCGCTGCGAGCGGGCCTGGCTGGAGATATGTTCCTATTGCCATGGATGTGAGCATGGGCCAGCAAAGCCCACCGAGGCAAATGGTGACGTGTTGTATATGTGCCGGAAGCTGAGCAGCTGGAGAAGCTCGGCTGTACTTTCTCAAAGCTGCGCTGGAGGGGCAGGCAGGGGTTTGGCAGGAAAGCTGCCAGCTCCTGGGGAAGAAGCGAGGAGGGAAAGCAGACAACAGGCTTAGCTCATGTCTGCTACTGGGACTAGAACAAGGCTTTGCTCACTGTCTTCTGGGAAAAAAAAAGAAGTCACCTCACTGATCCGGTTTCACTCCCAAATGGTTTCCAAGGCAGTGCCTGTGCACATGGGGAGCGGTTGGGAACAGCTTCCCGGGGCAGGTGAGGAGTGATTCATCCTCTTCCTCAGCTGCCAAAGGGCTGGCAAGCGCTGGCAAAACAAAACAACGTCAGCACCTATTTCCCATGTTTTAAACACTTGTTTATCATCAGCAAATAATAACCTGAGATACCCATCAAATAAAAGCCGAGTCTGCTTTCTAAGCAGGGATTGCTCCTCTAGCTTCCTGCTGGCTTTCAGCATTTTGAGCACGCTGGTTGTCCATTGGGTGCCAGGGGGGATCCATAACTCCCCTTATTCTCTCTATTTTAGTTTGAAAGGCTGGTCCCTGGTGGGTTATGGCCCTCTGCACCCACAGCAACTCAGCCCCAGCTGCCCATGGCTCTCGTGCCCAGAATCCAACACAAACAGGCAGCTGGAGTGGGCAGACCTGAGCTGTCCTTGTTGCTGCCACAGCACTGGGGGCACCCCTGGGTGGCCTGCACAGCCAGGGTGCCACAGGGCATCAGCACCCTGCCCAGCAAGCAGCAGGCAACAGTCAGGGGCAGCATGTCCTCAGGGACTGTCTATATCCTGGGGTCTCTGCTGTGCCCATGCTGGTTTCACAGCCCTCTGGCATCCCTGCCCATGGTCTGTGCCAATCTGAGCTGTGGTGCTTTGCCAGCCCCGCGGCTGGTGGGATGTTGTATCTGGGCAAAGGAAAAGTCACCACCCCAGCGCTGCTTGGGAGGGGATGAGGAGCCCAGAGCAAGCACTTTGGGGAGACACGTGCCCTTGCAGAGGTGAGAAGGAGATCTGTAGCTATCCATAGGGTCCCCTAAAGGCGATGTGCTGGGTCGGTTCCAGAAAATCACAAGCAACTGGAGGCAGAAGCAGGTTCATCACGTGCCACAACATGACCACAGGTGACTTCACCAGGGAGTCAGGGCAGACCTGTGCCAGGTCATCTCCTCGAGAGCCAGCTGCTGCCCCTTCCTCCTTGCCTGTTTTGCACTGGCCTTGAGTCACTGCCAGCTGCCAGCACCATCCCGTGGCTTTTGGCAATCGACTCAAGTCATCCCTGGTGTTGCAGGAGGCTGTGGCAGGGACAGGTGCCTCCACCACATCTTCTTGAAGGTTGTCAGGCTCCTTCACTGCTTTCCAGGGAGCCCCGTTCCTGCCGTGCCCTGCAGAGCCATCACCCCAGCTCAGCTATCACCATCTCACCAGCGAGCATCATCCCCAGCTCTGCCTGGACCATCAGAGCACCCCGCTGGCTGACTCACCCGCTTTTATCTGCCTGGCAATCTGGTGATCGCCACGCTTGTGCCTGGGGACAGAGCCAGGAATCCCACACAGGGGACACGGCCACCAAGGGGTACATCTCTGGCACGGCAAGGGCTGGTGAACAACTGCCGCGCAGGGATCCTGCCCATTTTGCTGGGCTCTGAGGAGCAGCATCAGGCTTATTTACATGGGAGACCCCAGGCTCTCATGGCAAATGGAGGGCAGGGGCCAGAAGGCAAACTGAGGCTCACAGGGCCTTGTAATGTGAGGTATTTCAGCAGTAGGAAGGGCTCCTCATCTCCCAGGTCTGCAGTTCATTGCCCCAGCTACAGGCTACTCCTGGAAGAGACTGGGCTGATGTGTGTCCGACTGACAACCAGCCCAATCCCCGATTACAGAATGGACCAGGACTAATAGGAGACATCCCAAAGCCCTGACCCTGAATCCTGCATAACCTGGAAAGTGCTTTTTACCTTCATGAAAAGAATGGAAGGAAAGAAAGGAAAAAGGGCTGGGATCTGAGATAAGAATTGGTGCTGGAGAGCTTTTCCACAGCCAACATCATTCTGTTCCACCAGTGTGGGTTTCCCTTCATGCCCCAGGCTGGAGAAGAGGAGCCACTCTGGAGGAACCTCCTGTCCTGGCATCCCTGGGCCACCATCAGTCAGGGACAGGGGCAATCTGACAACACCATGGCTTTGCCTGTGTGGCCAGGTGGTGTGGGAGGCCACAGCAGGTGCTGTGGTGGCACTGCTGTTCCCCATGCACCCATCACAACAGGCTGGAAGCATTTCCCTGGGCATATTCCTTCACTGCAGGAGTGCTCAGGTGGTTATTTCAGGAGGAGAGCATGTGTGGGACCCGAAAGAGATGTGTGTCCCCTCTATGATGACACCCACAAGACAGGGGACTGTAGCTGGGGCCAGCAGGTGGCCGCTTGCACGTGTGTTCTCTGGCACGTTTGTGTTTCACTGCTCCCGCAGGAGCAACTGACACCCTTGGCACGCGCCTGGTCCCTGGCACCGTCCCCACCATCACGCCCCAGTGCCTCAGCAGCAGTGTGACACTCACACGACTGGGGCACCAACAAGCCACTGCCGGGGAGAGGAAGGTGCCCATCACCTCTGACTTCCTCAGGCTTTTCTCTACTGATTTCCCACCCCAGCCTGGCTGGGGTGGAGGAGACGCTGAGTCGGGGCACTGGCACCGCTCCCCACCAGGTCACCCAACAAGCTCAAAACAAGCCCAGACAGCTGGGTGGTAAAAATACTCCCTGGCCCGCTGTTTCGGTTGGATTAGCATCACCTCTGACAAACCGCCTTAGCCAGGCACCACAGGCTAAAGCCCAGCCAGGATAAAACCTCAAAGCAAGGGAGTTTCAGAGCATAAGGCAGACAGGATGGGGTACCACCAACACCAGGGAGCACCCAAAAACCCCAGGGATGAGGAGGAAGGATGCTCCATGGCTGACAATGCCTCCTGGCCATGGGGCACTCCCTCCCTGCACCCAAAATCTCAGAAAGCATGGGTTTTTTTTTTAGTCCTTCCACCGTAAACCCTCACTGCTCTTTCGAGTGGGTGGGTAAAACCCGCTGGAGGAGTTGACCAGGGTGATGGCAGCTCGCCCGCCACCCTCCTCCTCTGCACGCACAGCTAATGGCACAAGGAAATTAATTCAGATGAGTGGGACGGTGCTTCGCAGCTGGGAAGGAGACAGGGCCCCAAGGTGCCATGCGCGGCGCCGAGGGGACGTGGGTGCCACCGTCCTGGGGCGCTGGGAGGGCATGGCAGGCTCTGGCCGGGCCAGTCCAGCTTGTTGCTGCTCCTGCTCGCGGGGAGGGTGTCAGAACTACAGGATGGGGTCTGGGGCAGGGACCGCATCTGTGTCACACCACTGTGGCAGCTCCCCATCACCCCACTGTGCTGGCAATGGGAGGAAGGGGCTGAGAGTTATGATGGTGGTGGCGGCCCCAAGATCAATGCATCATCCCCCTGAGATGTCACCCCAGGATCACGGCACCCTCCTAAGACATCACCCTGGTATCAATACACCCCTTGAAACATATGGGGGCTTGGCAGATTGATTTTGGCAAAATGTTGGTGTGTGGGGCCTCCCTGGGTGCACCCCCTCGGCCCCTGGCCCCCGGGAGCAGGGCAGTGCTCCCCCAAGACGGGTGCTATCCGTGCGACGAGATCCGGCCGTTCTCTACACACACACGGCCCCGATATCTCAGCAGGGAGCAGTGGTCACCCAGACAGCCCTCCATGCTGCCATCAGCACGCCGGGGAGGGGGGACGTGGGAGCCCCAGGTCCTGTCCGGCCGTCTGGGGAGTGAATCAGCAGCGCCCGAGGCAGGTGCCGGGCTGAGCCGTGCGCAGGCTGCGAGGGGCGGAGGTTTTGCACTCGCTCTCACCCGGCCAAGGATAAATAGGAGGCGGCTGCGGGTCTTGCCAAAGCCGTTTCTTCCCATTACCCAGCGCGTTCAGCAGCCGGCACCCAGCCCAGGCAGACATGGACTCCCAGGATTGCCCTTGCGCCACGGGTAAGGCAGCGCTTCCCCCGCCTCGCTCCCAGCGGGCTCTGGGAGCCGGAGCATCCCGGCGGGACCACCGATGCTCCCGCCTGCCAGCCCCCGGTGCTCGCATCCTGGCCGAGCCGGCTGCCAAAATCCTCACGCAGCGTTGCGGTGTCACACTGGAAAGAGGCCAGGGATGCCGTGACCTCCCCGCCTGGCGAGGCCGGAGCAGCCGTCCCGGCTGCTGGTGCCGGGGAGTGGATACTTGGAGGGGTGGCATCGCTCTCCCTGCAGCTCCCCGGGGATGTGGGCACCCCTTCCCAGGATTCTCCTCTCAACGCTTTTTGTGTTTTAGGTGGGACCTGCACCTGTGGGGACAACTGCAAATGCAAAAACTGCAAATGCACATCGTGCAAAAAAGGTAAGGGGGTGGGGGGTCCCTGAGCTCCATGAAGGTGGACAAAACACTTGTGGGGGGTTTCAGTACACATTCCTGGACACACTGATTCAAATCAGGTTCAACACTGCCAGAGTTGAGTTTATTCTCCACATATATTTTTGCCTTCAAAGGAGCACAGAATGAATTCTACTCCCCCAAGGTGATACAACCCCCACCCAGTATAAACCAAAACTCAGTGTACTTCTTGCTAGCACCTCAGGCTCAGCACCAGGGGATTTCCTGAGAATAGACCAGCACCAGGATTTCTTCTGGCTGCTCCTGATGCCATCACCCCCAGGCAGAGACATGTGTGGAAGAGTTTGCACAGAGAGGGGCTGGGGGGGGCCCAGTGAACTCTGAATATCCTTCACCCTCCTGCTGCCTCCTCATTGTTGGCCCTGGATGCAAAAATACCCCAGGGATGGGGATACTGCTAAAAATAGAGGAAACTGGAGTTAGTGGAAGTCTCCACATCAAATATCTTCCATGGGAGTCCCCAAACCCTGCCTTGAGATCCTCCTGGGAACATCCCTGACTTACTTTTCTCCCCCTCTCCCCAACAGGCTGCTGCTCCTGCTGCCCAGCGGGATGTGCCAAGTGCGCTCAGGGCTGTGTCTGCAAGGGCCCCCCCTCCGCCAAGTGCAGCTGCTGCAAATAGGGACCCCCAGCCACACATTGGGAGATGCTGCACATCTGGGGGCTGAAGAAGAATAACCTTATTGTGTATGTTGGTTGTTTTTATATATATATATATGTTCAGATATCTTTAGTGTTTGTCATGCACAACATGTAATAAGCTACCTAAATAAAGTGATGTGTATATAAAGGTCTATAAAGAACCTGGCAGTTGTGTTGGATGGGGCAGTGTTGCTGGGGAGGATATACAGCATCTCTGGGGGGTCATGGCAAAGAACCCATGTCTCATTTTCCCTCTTTTCTTCCCATCTTGGCCCTGCCCTCCCCACCCGTGGCTCTGACTCTCATTTTAACACTTTCCCTGCACAACAAGGTAATTTACACGGTTTTTTTTCTTCCCCCACCCTGTTGCTGCCCAAGGGCAAATCCCATGCTCTCTCCTCCACCAGAAACCCTCGGGGCTAATGAGCAGCTCATTATTGCAAGCCTTCACCGACAGCATAATAACCAACCGTTGCAGCCCTGCCCATCTCCAGGGGTAGTATTTCCACAGCAGGTGGGGTGGTGGGGAAACAGGTTTAATTTTCCTCCCAGCAGTTTAGTTGAACTGGCTGGAAGAACCACCCTGCTTACCCCCTACCAGCCTGGCAGGGCACTTCTGCAGGGTGCCAGGGCTGACCTGGATGCCCATGATGTGTGGTGATGCCCATGCCATGGTGCAATGCCCACAGTGGGGTGTGATGCCCATGGTGGGGTGCAATACATGGGACGGGATGCCTCTGATGGATTGTAATGTCTATGCCAGGATAAAATACCCCCAATGAGTCACAATGCCCATGCCAGGGTGTAACACACATGATGGGGTGTGATGCCCACACCAGCATGCAATATCCACACTGGGCCATGAGGTCTGTGATGGGTTGTGATGCCCATGCTGAGGTGTGATGCCTATGCCAGGGTGTGATGTCCGTACTGGAGTATGATGCTTGCCCAGCCCAAGTGCAGCCAGGACACTGCACCCCAGGTGCCATGTGACACTATGCTGTTTCCAGAACACACAAGGGGTCCTGCCTGCTCCTGTGCTCCCCAAAAGCAGTCTTTTGTGCCCTCTTTTTAGCTGCAACATCCTTCCTGACACATCCAGGTGCTGCTGCCAGGATTCAGACAGGATTTTGGCACAGCGAGGGGCACCCCTGTCTACTCTCAGCTTGCAGAGCCAATCCCCAGGGGATACCTCTTTGCTTCAGGAGGGCTTTTTCCCCAGGGTGTCCCCTGAGACGTCACCATCACCCCACACTTCTGACAGGTGTGAAGCATGTCCCTACAGCAGCAGAAGGCAGGGCAGGGCAGGTGTGCCACAGGCAGGGTGCAGCCACAGCGCTGGAGCTGCCAACTAAACCTCGTTCTGCAAATAGCTTTATCTGTATTCCTTCCTACCCACAGTGAGTTAAGTGCCAGCCATGCAACAACATTGTTGGTGAGCCCACAACAAGCACAAAGGAGAGGTTGCTAATGGGATTTATCCCCAAACATGTGGTTTAACCAGCGGGGCTGCTAATCCTTCCAGCCTTGATGTCCCCAGTGAGTTTGCACCAACCCTGACCTGTGTCTCTGCTCTGTGCCCATCCCCATGCCCCATGGCAGCATGATGGAGACCAGCTATCAGAGGACAGCCTCCACCTGCATGGGAAGTGGGGAACAGATGGGGGTCCTGATAGCTTAGCTCTGTACCCTGAGTCCTGTGCTGGGCAGCTGCTGTTCCTCTCTTGCTTTATGGCTGCTATAAAATCAGAGCTGAACCTGAAACTTCTCTTACATGGGCACAGCCTCAGAATTGACTACTCCCTGCCAGCCCCAGGAAACTGGAGCACTAGGAGCAATGTGGGGAACCCCCACAAGGTCTCTCCTCCCTGATGATGTCCAGCATGTGCCTGGCACTTTGGGAGGCCCACAGCTCAGGGGAACATGGCTCATCATGCTCCCTGCCCTGCTGCAGGGTGACTTCATTATTCAGAGGAAATACCAAGATTGAGAAACGGCATTTTCTGGGCTCTTTTCCCTTCCCAGCTCCACGTGCAGTCCTGCAGGAACACTGCACCGCCTCTTCCCACTTGCAGTGACAAGAGGTCCAGGGCCACGTGCCCCAGCATCCGGCACAATGTGGGTGATGTGCAGGATTCCTGGAAATCTGGGACTTCTGCCTCCCCCACAGCGTGCATACTCACTCCCTGCTTTCAGTACAGCCCCATGTCAGGGTGCACATCCCCATTTTGGTGGCAGAGAGCTCTTCTGTCTCTAAACAGGGGTGCAGCAGAGCCCATCCCCACTGGAGCAGGGGAATGGGGTGTGAGTAACACCATCTGGCAGCTCTGCGCTGGTGGGGTGTCCAGGAAACGATTTCATAACCCATGTTTATGTGCCAGAAGACCACACGTGTGGCATGATTTCACTTCTCGTCATTTCCCGCTCAGGCAGCGGTGAGCGCGGTGCCTTCTGGTTTAGCCTCCTATTTACAGTCCCGTGCCACCGCCTGCAAAATGCTGCCAGGAAAAAAAAGCTGACCACCTCTGTGCTTTTGCAATCAAGCACGAGCTGTTCCCTGGCACAACCTCCCAGAGCCATCAACCTGCCCCTGGTCCTAGGGCTTACTGGCCCAGACTCCATGGGACCAGACCCTGTCCTCGGTGTCACCTCTGAGCCCAGGCTTGTCCTGTTTGCGACACCAACACCGAGAGCACTGGGTGCAGGCATGGGGAGGTCTTGGCCCAAACACCGTTTTCTGTGCTGGGTGCCGAGCTGGCTGCAGGCACAAGCGGGGCAGCAGATGCCAGTTGGCATGTAAACATGACAACAAGGGGGAAAACCCACGGGTGCTGCCAGTGCCACAAAGCCGTGATTCCCAGCAGCCCCTGGCTGGCCATGAATACTCCCACACTCCATCCTGGTGTTGCACCCCCATGCTCACTGCTCCCGGGGGGTCAGCCGAGCACCCCAGCCCCACAAGAACTGGCCCAGGGCCACCCCACTCTCCATCAGGATGCTGAGACTGTCCCATCCCCAGGGACAGCTACGTGCATCCCATGGTCTCCTTGAGGGTATGGGGCACAGCTGTGCCCCAGCACTGTGAACATGGGGCTGGGAAGGGCCGGGCAGCGTTGTGGGGCTGTTCCAAATGCACGGGAGCTGGTGGCAGTGCCATGCAAGTGCTGACGCCCCTCCTTGGCATCTTCCAGTGTCTGGGTCCCCCAGGATGCAGCACCCTGATGGACGGGTTGGTGGTGGTGGCAGAAAGGGATGTGTGGGGGACCCTCTGACTTCCCCAGGGCAGGCTTGGAACTGGGGGGAGTGGGGGGTTGCTGGGCGGTGCAGGCAGGGCCGTGACCCGAGGTGAGCACGGCACGGTCCGGGGTGAGCACGGCACGTCCCCGACTGTGCACGGCACCACGGCACGGCCCCCAGTTGAGCACGGCACCACGATACCGCCCCGGGGCGAGAACGGCACGGCCCCCGGCTGTGCACGGCCCCACGACACCGCCCCGGGGTGAGCACGGCCCTGGCTGTGCACGGCCCCGGTGAGGCCGGTCCCGCCCCGCCGTGCGCAGCGCCGAGCACCGCCCCCCGCCTCCATCCCATAAATACGGGTCGGCCGGGGCTGTTCTGGACCGCTACGAGCCTAGCAGAAGGGAACTGCAGTCACCCGAACAAAACCGAACCGAACTATGGACCCCCAGGACTGCACATGTGCTTCCGGTAAGTGCCTGCTCCCGTCCTGTCCTGGCGGGTCCGGTCCCGTCCCCGTCCCGGCTGATGGCCGCTTTCCCGCTCAGGTGACTCCTGCTCCTGCGCCGGGTCCTGCAAGTGCAAGAACTGTCGCTGCCGGAGCTGCCGCAAGAGTGAGTGGGGGGCTCAGATGGGGGAGGGGGGTTGTCCTTACCCGGTTGTACCCCCTGGAGATCCCCTTGCCTCACAGGGGAGCCCCCTCCTTGTCTTGTTGGACCCTCATGGGGACATTCAGTTCCTTGCCCCGTAGAGGATACCCAATACACACAATCTTGCTCTCTGTGGAGACCCTACTGCTCCCCCATGGAAGTGCCCTTATGTAGGACCCTCATGGGGATTCTTCCCTCACTCCTTGGAGACAGCCCCAGCTCCCCTTTGGAAGGGTGTCCCTGTCCTGTAGGACCCCTCCGGAGACCTGCAACCACTTGTGCCATTGGGATCACAGCCTTTCCAGTGGGGGGTGGGTGTGTTTCCCCCTCTGTAGGTTGCCCCTGCCCCATGGGTCCCACATCCCACCCACTCCCTAACTTGTGTGTGTATGTCCCTCAGGTTGCTGCTCCTGCTGCCCTGCCAGCTGCAGCAACTGTGCCAAAGGCTGCGTGTGCAAGGAGCCTGCCAGCAGCAAGTGCAGCTGCTGCCACTGAGCCGCTCGCCTCCGCCTGTAAATAGCCGGCATGCTTCAGGGATGGGGGGGTGGGGGGCATAAAAAAGCTTATTTTTGTCATATTTTGTATATTCTGTACCAGTCATGAAACTGGATGGAAATAAAGAACTTTGGCTGTAAGTATGAGTGGTTCTCTTGAGCTGGGCTGGAGGCTGAGCCCTGTTGCTGCTTCTGATGCCTGGGTGGGATTTGTTGCCTTGGGGTGAGGGGGGGCTACTTGTGAACACCTCTGTGGCTGTCTCTTGAGTCGACTCCACACCTTCCTGGGAGAGAAAAGCAGCTTTTGGGGGGTTGAAGATGGACTTTATCCTGCATGTGGGGTGGCTCTAGGCACCTTGAAGGTGATGGTCAAGGAGGACTGGGGTCATGTGTCTAGGGGTGTCAAGGGTGGGGGGGCTCCAGCCCTCTCCTGACTGTCTCTAGCTTTTATGGCAGACCTCTACCCCTCCCTGGGGCTCCCACGTGTTTTATGCTTCCTCTGGGTGAAAGAGCTTGTGGGAACAAGGATGGTGTGGACTGGCAGCCTGTCACCATGAACTGATGCTGAACAGCACTGGGGCAAGCCCCAGTGGGGCTCTGGCTGTCTCGGGAGCAGGGATGAACTCTACTCTTGTCTCTCTCCCCCCCCCCCCCCCCCCCGCCCCCCCCCCCCCCCCCCCCCCCCCCCCCCCCCCCCCCCCCACAAC
>JANHGN010006394.1:0-53786 GCA_024605025.1 Megaceryle maxima | reverse complement strand
AAGAGCCCGAAGTTTTTATAAAAAACACATAAAAAAAAAAAAAAAAAAAAAAAAAAAAAAAAAAAAGGAAGACTTAAAAACTTTTACTGTTGCCAGTTTTGTAAGCCATTAACATTCTTATTTCAAAAGTCAAATAAAGAGCACTGACATCGTGACACAGGTTTAGTACCAAAACCCAAACTTTGCAATTTCTTCGTTATCTTACCTCAAGCCGTTATCTGATTTTCCAAGAGATTAAGAAATCTTGACACAGCCTTTATTGCCCGAGCTCAGCCCCCCCAAGGCAACAGACTCTTCCAGTCACCACTTTACAGGAGGTTATAAACCACCATACAGAGCGACTCCAGCCACTTTTACCTTCAAATGGACGAGTAGCGCGTAGCCTTAACGAAAACGTGCTCTTTTGTGCTACAAAATGAGTACTTCCTCCTCCTCTTAAACCTCACCATTCCCACCCTTCCCATTTCAAGCTGCCTTGATTTATTTTGGGGCTTCTCTCCTCTGCACACCATTATCCACAGCGCTGTTTAGCAAATTATTCAGCAACAAGATTTGTCCTGCAGCAATCACACCCACGATGCTCTAACCTCTCCTTTATTCACATCTGGCAACACCAAGCCCTCAGCACCTTCGTATTTCCCTCCTCTCGTTGCTCCATCACCACGACCCAGCCCTGAACACCCTACGCCACCTCCCTTACCCTGCCTGGTCCTCATGAGCCACTCTCCCCAAATCAGAGCATCCCTGACTCCCCACCAAGGCTTCCTGCAAGGATCCTCCTCCAGCTCCCAACCAACAATGACTCAGAAACCTGGTAGCCGGAGATAACAGATGAGTGTCTTTTGTGGATAGATCTGGTTATACAATAACTAATCAAGGTAACGATGCGCTCGCAGAGCGCCAACGGCGCAGACCTTCCCATCGCCTTCCTGCTGCCCGGAGCACCTGAAGCCCCTTAAGCAGGCAGGAGTCCCACCAGCAGCTCCAGAAACAGGGTCTGGCTGCATCGCCCACCGTGTCAGCCACGGCAGCATCATCCCCCATGCAACACCAGCTCCCATTCTTTGAGATGGCTTCTTACAGCCATGTCCAAAGTCCCAAGTCCCAGCATGAGCTCAACAGTCTGAAGCCTGAATATCTTCCCCCCCCTTTTTTTTTTTTTCCTTTTTTCCTTTAGAGAAAAGAAACAGAAGGTAACAAAGAAAAGCTTAGTTATTGTAGACAGCTCTGCTCCAAAAGCATGGCAGGATCTGGAAACAAAGCTCGTTTGTGCCAACACAAGTGTCCCTGGCAGCCAGTCCGAGGTGATGGACCCGTTCCCAGAGTGACCCTGGACCACCCCGCGCTCCACCGCCTTCCCTTCCCTGAGCGAGTGGCACCTCTGGGATTTTCTTCCTCTTTAAGGAAACACACTTTAGAATAAATAAACCCATAATAGCAACGGAGCAAAACACAGTCCAGGCACCTAGCAAAACAAATGACCACGGGGTGCAAACACAGTTGGGTCCTTAGGAGAAAGAACAACACAGGGACAAACACCAGCCCTGGTGTTCAACACGAGCCTTTGAAGCTTGACAGTAACAAGAGACTTGGAAGACGCTGAACAGCGAGCGCTGCTCGGTACCCGCGCGCACCGTACCGCCCGGATCAGTCACCTCTCTATGGTGCAACTGCATTTGTGCTGATTCAAATAGACAGGCAAAGCCTTTATAAAACTACTTGTTCTTAAATCTACACTGTGCTTTTGCCTGAAGTTTCAGAAAGGAAGGTTTTTGGAAGGAAACTCACTCCTCTGTAGCGCTGAAGGAAAGTAGAAGCTTCACTGATTTTCTTTACCAAAGAAAATCCAAAGATTTCAGAAGAAAATCCAAAGAAAGGGCAATATTGGAAGTGGCTTCTCAGTCCTTTTGGAGGGGAATGGGAAATGAAGGCACCTGGTACAGCATCCTTCAGCAGGTACTGCGAGGCTAAAACAGCCTCAGGAAGCCCAGCTATGGAAGCACATTCAACTCCACCAGCCGCAGGCGGGAAAGCCTTTGGAGAGCGCAGCTTTCCCTGCAACCCGCAGCTTCAGAACACTGGGAAGCCCAAAATTAAAAGCAATCCCCCAAAGGACAGTTAAATAAGTCACGTTGGGGTATTTTCTCCTCTCTGCAAGTGGTGAATTTCTGATTCACGATGAAGAATAGAAGAACTTTTGCTTCTTCTGAGAGACTCTGTCTTTAACGCACTTGTCAGCACCACCGGGGATGTCAAGTGTTGTGTTCCCTGCATTTCTCTGGAGGATTTATTCTTGGTGTGGTAAACCATGCGTGGAGAGTCCTTATCACCTTGGCTAAAGAAGTACAAACACTGGATGTTCGTGTAGATCCCCTTTGGCTTGGCTGGCATCAGACAACCAAGAAGACAATATTTTAGCTGCCCGACTAAAACTTTTTCCCCCCTTCAGAGGAGGAAACTTCTCAAAAAGTAACTAAGGTTTAGCTCTTGCCATTGTGAGGTAAAGCCTACAAATACTGGTTAACCTTGGACTTGATGATCTTAAAGATGTTTTCCAACCTAAATGAGTTTATGAATGCATCCAGTTATAAAAAACCAAAGGATCCCGATGAAACTATTTCTTTTCAGCTTCTTCATTTTTACGCCGATAGCGTGAGGTTTTTGACAGCTCTAGAGATGTTCATTATAGGGCTAAATGACACGTCAAGGACTAAAATCCTGTTTCAATATTGACTCACAGGAGCGTCCCATCTCCTGAAGGCCGGTGGGCAGACAGAAAGCACCTTACACCCCACACAGAGTGGGTTTAACTCGCCCTTAAACACTTTGCAGCCCTTAAACATCGCAGGGCCAGGCAGCCAGGTGCTATTTTTAACCTCGATAAGAGGTAGCTCAAAAAAAACCCAACCCAAAACGGGTCCACAGGCAACTTCCAAACAACGTCCCTGCTCCTCCGGGCTGGGAAAAGACCCTCAATGCTCCGCGAACGCACCCGGCCCGCGGAGCCCGCAGGCACCGGCCGTACCCGGCTCTAGCAGGGGGCCGGGAACCAGCAGCACGGAAGCGGGGACCGACCTGGGCGCAGGGATGAAACTGGGGAGGGAACCGGCCTTTTCCCGGCGGACGCTCCCGCATCAGCCCGGCCCGGGGCGAACGGCACCTGCCCGTAGCCCGTTCCACGGCGGCCCGGCCCGGCCCGACCCTCCGCGCCCCCCCGCGGGCCGGGCCCGGCCCGGCTACCGGCAGCGCTCTCGCCCCAGCCAGGCCTCGTGGGAAGGCGGCAGCGGCACGGCCGAGGCCCACCCGTGGGGCGCTCCCCGAGCCCCCAGCCGCGGCTGGAAGGTGCCTCCCCGCCCTCTACCTCCCTCCCGGTCGCCGGTACCTCGATCTTGTCGACGCTGCGGGCGCAGCCCACCACCTTCATGCCGTGCTGCACCAGCGCCCGCGCCACGGCCGCGCCGATGCCCACGGAGGCGCCGGTGACCAGCGCAACGCGCCCGGTCCAGCGCTCCATGGCCCCGGCCCCGGCCCCGCCGCGCACAATGCACCGCCCGCCCGCGCCGCCGACCACGCCCCCGCGCCCCCTGCCACGCCCGTGACCACGCCCACCCACCCGCCACGCCCCACGCCGGTCACGCCCACCCATCCGCCTTGCGTGCACCGAGCTTGCGAGGGCTCGGCCAACGGGGGAACGCTGGGAGCGCTGGGGAGGGAGGGGGAGGCGAGCGGCTCGCAGGAAGGGGCTTGAGGGGGGGGGGTCCCTCCTCGAAACGCCGCCGGTGAGAAGGGCGAGTCCTGAAGTCAGAGAATGGAAATGCTGGGGAAGGAGGGGTTGGCTTTAAAGGTAAAATAGATTAGGAGAGCTGGGTAAGGAAGAAAGCGTTTTAAAATCATGAAGGGGTCGCAGTGACTCCTCCTCAGCCAGGGACTAACTCCATCAGCTTTACTGGAACTCGGGCCCTGACTAACAGTTGGATGTGATAATCTTAAAAGTTTCTTCCAACCCAAATAATCCAGGATTCTATAAAAATCACCCAAACCCACCCTCTTGGAAGGCGTTTCCCCCCCTTCCCTTTCCCCTGGCCACGCGCTGCTGAGCGGCTTAATTTAAACCTACTTTCCACTGACACAAAACAAAGGAGAACTTCATTAAAGCCTGATGCCAAAGTACCACCTCAAGAGCTTATTGCAGAGCCTGGCACTGAAAATTAAAAAGAATGATCTACCGAGGTAGTCAGGTTCTTTAGGTTTTGTAAAATACAAAGCAGCTCTTGTGCACCTCACCCAAGGGGACCAGGGGTGCAAAATTTCCTGGGGGGCTGAGGTGGGGTAGGTGGTGGACCCACAGTGAGCAGAGGACAGCAGGATAGAGGAGGGGGTAGAGTGAAAAGGGCCTCCGAGCTGTAATAATCTCTAGGGAAGGTTATCAACTCTGCCCTCTACACACAGCAACCACCACCCACAGCACCTACCACCAGCCCCACCAGGTCCAGGACACGCTGCTTTTCCCCCCAAGCTATGACCACCTCCTCATGTCTTGACACTTCAATATCAGCTCTTAACCCACTTTGTTCTTCATCTCCCCCCTCATGACTGCTTGTCAGGTCACCCTCTAGAAACCAGCCCTACCACCCCATACTGGGGTTGGAAGAAGCACCTAGGGCTGAAAGGCTATTTATGCAAAAGGTCTCCTGGTCTGTGCTCAGTCTGCCACTAAAAAAGTCAAGGGGTGTTGAAGGGCCTTTTGTTTTGATTACATTCTGCTGGGATCAGGGAGAAGCTTTAAGTCTTTGGTGTCAGGGGAGAAAGGAAATGTGCACAAAAATCTCTCAACTTGCTGGCAATGGTTAATTGTCTTGATGAAAAACTAAATTAAACGCCAGGAATAGTACTGACTGAATGCTCACAACAAATTCTGTACCATTAAAGTGGACATACTGACCTTGAGTATAGCAACAAGGTCAGGCTCCACACACTGTCCTCCTCCCCGATCCTGGGAGCAGAATTACCACTCTGTGCTGAGCTGCACCAGGCAGCTGGGGCAGAGGCAGCATCACCCCAGACATCACCTGCTTGGCAGGAGCTCAAAGGTCTCTCGAGCACAGCAGGGGAGGGTCACACACCTGCCAGGGAGGTTGTCAGGAGCACCACGGCAGAATCTGCGCCCCTCCCAGGCACATTTACTCCCCTGACACCCACCTCAGGGAAGCTGGGCAGGCTGAGCTAGGCCCCCCTTCAATGGGCAGGGAAGAAGCCTTTAAAGCAGAAACACGTGCACCAAGTTTACTATGCATATTAATAAATATTCTTTATTTAAATTTTGCACATTGCGCTTTAACATATTACATCCAAAACATTTTTTGCAAATGGATGTCTACTTTGTAAAATCTTATATTCAGCTCATTGTCATTCTGTACAGAATTATAGGTACAACATTACTTTGCCACTAGTTTGCTTTTTGTAAGTCTCACAGTAAGAGAAACATTTAATGAAAAGAGATGGCTTAAATTATAAGAGAGGCTTGCACAGCTACTCAACTAAAGATACAAGCCCGGAGAAAGAACAAAATTAATGAAATCACCTCCACCAGCCTCCCAAAAAAACAGAAAAAAAAAAACCAGAAAAAAAAATCACATTAATTTAAGATAAAATTTTGCCATAAGTCACTAAATTAAGTTTTTTGAAAGAAGGCGCAGTAGTCATCTTGAGAATTTCAGTGAGGACAGAGCTATTTTATTGTATTTAGTTCGCTCCAGCCGTTGTCAACCAACCGTTACAAATGGGCCCCTTGTGATCATTTAAGCGGCAGTATTTATTAAATTTCTCTTTCAGATGCTGTCGGTATTGTTCTCTATTGCTGTAAAAAGACTTGTTGTTGGCCATGAAGGATTGTATTTCATCTTGGGAGATAAAGATTTCCTCGTCCGAAGTGCATTCGGACTCGTCCTGCAAACGAGAAGAGGCGTTGAGGGGGTGGGGGCGAGGGCACAGCTGCCTCGCGCCCCGGAGCCTTCACCTCGCCACACTTCGAGGCTTGCTGGCTAATCCAGTCACCCCATTCACACACAACGCTCTGCTGGTTTGGGGGTGAGAGGCAGCACGTATGGCCACAATATCTACCAGAATAAGCTTCAGTCTGAGCAGTTTTGTTAGAGTTTAAAAAAAAAAAAAAATTATAAAGCAAGGGGAAGGACATGGGAGGGAAAGGGAGAGAGAAGAAAGTTGTCTGAGGAGCCTGTAGTGGGAAGTAATATCTGAAGCATGAAGGCAGCAATAAGGCACGCTTCATTTTAGGGAATAATGCCATTCTTGCTAATGAACACTTAGAATACGAGTTCTGTCACTTGCATTCCAGAGACAGGCAATTTCTCCTCCTCTGCAAAGCATCTGAGTTATACACATCACAGAACATGCAACAGCAAACAGTCAGTGCTGGAGGAGTAAGCTGGGACTCTTTGGCTCAGTTCTGCTCTCTTGTAACTGGGTGTCAGTGGGATCTGAGCTCGTAACCCCCTCCCCAGCCCCAGGAGTTGAAGCACTATGCTACAAATGAGAACGCAAAGGAAGCTGTTACTTACGAGGAGTTCCACTAAGCTCTTGGCACCTTTTCCAGCATCAGGAACAAGTGACATTTCCATGGGTTCTGCAAACTGTGACACTTTTTTCATATGCTCAAACCAAGGCAACTGCTGCCCACTTTTTTCTGAGCTACAGCAGCTTTCGGCATGTGTGTCTTTGGTCTTGTCGTGATGAAACTCTGTGTGCGTGATATTTCCTGAGGTCTCTCTGTTACCTGGATCTGCCGTACAGCTTCCAAGTTTCTGCATCTAAAATTGAAAACAGCCCGTGATGAACTAGCAGCAGTGTTAAAGCTGAAACACGGGATGGAAGAAAGGAAAGGGAGAAGCTCAGAGCGCGAGAGCGTTTTGCCGATGTGTGAGCCCGGGGAGGAGGGGGGAACGGCAGGTCCATTACTTCCCTGAGACTGCACCAATGTGCACGTGCTTAAGAACATAGACACTGCTTCCACCACAATCTATTTGAGGAAATACCTCCATTTCAGAGCTTGGATGGAGAGGTAACAGAAGATCCTTGTTACCCCACTGACAGCATTAGTCACAACTGACATTTGAGATGATCTTGTCGCAACTTTTAAACATACACATTTAAATAAGCATTCTGGAGGAGCTACGTTCCTTACATGTTCATTCTCACACTTCAAAGCTTTACTTTTCTTTTTCTTCTTTTTGTTTTTGCCTTTTGTGTTATTCTCTTCTGCATTCGCCCAGCATTCCACACAGCTATCTCCATCCTCCTCTTTGTCGTCACAGCGATGGACGCACGAATCATCTCCTGCAGAAGAGAGGCAACGTTCTTCTCACACGCTTAACTTCTGTGGATCTTAAACCACTACTAGGTCCTTAGCAAACCTACCATTTTCATCATGGTTGCAAATGCCCTCGGTGCAGGCCACGTCTGACCCCTCTCGAGACCCTGTTTCGCTGCCCTCCATGCTGGATGAATAGCCGCAGTCGCTGCCATTACAGTGCGGAGATAAACCTGAGAGGAAGGGAACAGCTACAGTCAGCTACAACAGCTGGGGTATATTCATTAGAGTTAGGCCCCTAAACAGCAAGATTTGTTACCAAAAAAAAGTGTTATTTTTAAAAACAGCCAAGCACTGTTTAGCTTAGAAATGGCAAATGTTTTTACAAGTGAACAATGACACTTCACATACCTTTCTTGATTTTAGGTGAACCTAATAGGGTACCACTACTAGGACAGGTGCAAGAGGTGCTGTCATTGGTAACGATTACTTCTACACAACTGTTGGCTTCTTCGCCGCTACCACAGGCTTTGCAACTGCTTTCCGTGAAATTGGAATTCTCCTTAAAACAAAACCAAGAAGAAAAATACTTGCAAGTACTGAAAGCAGCTCAGCCAGCCTCTTTATAGAGGATACTCCCTCCAGAAGAAAAAGCAGCTGACGCTGGCTGATAACAGCCACAACATTGCTTGTAATTCCTCAGAAGTACAATTAAAAAACCCAAACTACTTCTTTCCCCACAATGAGTTGACCTACAGTTACCTCATTAAGTTCAGTCAAGAGATCCGGGATAATAATTGCATTCAGTCAGTTAAAGCTTCCCTCTCTCCAAAAATTCAATAGCCACTGTCTGCAACTAGCACTTGAATTCCTATATTCTAAGTGATAGTTAAGAAACGATAGTTGAAAAATATTCAAGCATAACCTGACTGCCTAGATTTAGGACTTTTCAAAAAATAAACCCCAAACTCTCCAAACCTAAGGGGTTCCAGGCATCTACTATCCAAGACTGTAATAATATGGAAAAAAAGTATTAAAATTCCACTAGTGATCAAATACTCATTCCCAAAACCAACACACAGTAAAAAATTCTCAAGAATTCTAATGGGGAACACTGAGCTCTCACCCATCAGAAAACTAGTTATTTAACACCAGCAAAAAGTCACAACGATCCACGTTTACCTTTGACTGATTGATTTCTTTCTCTTCTGTGGCCTGCAAAGGAGTAGGGATCTCACACACACACTTATTTTTCCGCCTGTTCTTTCGTTTTTGGCGCTTCTTCTCTTGTTTAAGCTCTCGCACTCTTTCTTCTTCTGAAAATTCTTCACAGAGCTGTTCCAATCGACTAATACCCTGCACTTTCTCCACAGCCATCTGTTTACAAGAAGAATTAGATCTATTTATAGATGTTAACACAATTCAAGCTTTTAGGTTTATAAAAAAAAGAAGGAAAAGGGCTGTTAAGTGCTTTTTATAATAAAATCACAGCCACACAGCTATTGGCTGTAGAAGGAAAACATTTATCCAGACTTAGTCACTGAATCTTAGAAGAGTTTTGGCTGGAAGAGGCCTTCTAGATCATCGGCTCCAACCTTATTCCCAGCCCTATCCAAACCACTAAACCATGTCCCTACGCACAACATCTGTCTGGCTCAAACCCTTCCAAAGACAGTGACTCCACCACCTCCCCAGGCAGGCTGTTCCAAAGCCTGACAACCCTTTCAGTAAAGAAATTCTTCCTCATATTCAGCCTGAGCCTCCCCTGGTTCAACTTTAGGCCGTTTCCTCTTGTTCTATCCTGAGACTGTAGATAGCTGGAGAAGAGCTATGGATAGGGAGAGCACCACGTTTACTTATGGCCCAGATTCAGAATTTTCAGTGAGAAGTTGTGGGCTTGAATGCATTTTTGGATCTGTTTACATGGTAGATACTCTATGCAGCACAAAAGCCCCACGCTACAACTACTGCTGCAGATTTCCTGCAGCTCTTGATCCGGGGTAACCATGAAAATCTCATTTTCTAGGCAGCCCAGTTGTGAAGTGTAGATAGAGCTCAAAATATAGCAAGTATCTAAACTTTAATATTAAATTCAGAGCAAATATAATGGCTTGTCTATGTATAAAGTTACAAGAACATAACCGAACTAGGAAGCTATTCCAGATCAATACTCCTACAGAGGAAAAGAGTCACAGGTTCTGTTCGCCCCCAGATCACCGAGAACTCCTTAAGCCAAAATTCCTGCTCACCTTCAGAAAGGACCACATACAAAAGTGCAACAATCCCATATTTGAAATTCGTTGCCAACCTTGCATACCAGTCTACTCCAGTTTTACAACATCAATGTACTTTCAATACAATACCAGATTGAAGGGGCAAAACTCACCAAAAAATGCCACCACGTACCCAGTCCAATGCTGTGGAAGCAGCATTAGAAATCTTTAAATAAAATGACTTGTGAAACACTCCAGGAACTAACCAGATGAGGGTTCCCCTATGATCTTTCTCTAACAGATTCTGTTCGTCCTTCTCTGATGTTTTAGAAGGGTTTTTTTTAAGAGAGAACAATCACTATGAATGAAAAGATCTCTGCTGTACCAAAGAGCAAATATACTATTGGTGTACATTAATGGAGCTCCATCTGGACTTCAAGATCCCAAAGGATTACAGAGTGCACTTAGAACACACTCAACACAAGAGTTAACAGTTGTGTTTGGAATTCAAAAGCACTTTTTTTTTTTTAAAGCCAAATAAAAACCACTGCAGCCAGAGCTACTTTAAATGCTATCAGGCAGAAACACCCTCACTGTGAATTAAAACCACGGAGGAGCCAGCGTGCTGCAACGTGCTGCTCAGAAAGCAAGAGCCTCAATCTTTTATGTTCCAGACGACCCTGCGGGGAAGGGAACTGGGCTGCCGTGCGCTGGTATTGCACAACCGCTGTGCACAGTGAGCAAGGGGCTGAAGGCAACACCCTCGCAGCTCCTCCCCGCCCAGCATCCATAGAAAGCTTTATGAAACACACACAGTTAGTACAGCAATTCAAACACAAGTTAAACAGAATTTGATTTTTACCTCAAAGCTTTTGCGTAAAGCATCAACACCTAGGTAGAAAAGCATCTGCCACGTTTGTTCCTCGGCCCGCAACTTTTGCCAGATTCGGTGTAATCTTTCATAGAGATGAATGCCCAGGCAGGTCAAAACTTCTTCTTGGGCTATGTCTATTGTCTTAGCATGCCTTTCTCTTCGTCTAAAGGAAGAGGTGAACCAAAGTACAGTGGGGTTAAAGCAGCTGGAAGTCTACCAAGAGATCAAAGCAGATCAGTGACGTATTTTCTTTACGTACAACAGATGTGTTTGCATGAACAGCTTTTTAACTCGAGTTCTGCTGTGCTGCATGCAGATGCAAAATAGAAAGGACCAGGTCAAAACCACCACTCCACTCTCAACACGTTCATCTGTGCACTGTTACGCTGCTACGCTTCCAACCTGGGACTTCTGAAGGTGCTGTCCCGTCAGGCTCTGCTTGCTCTTACTAGGAGGGATCAGCAGAGTTTAATGCCAAAGAGATGCAGCCATTCTTTTGTTTCCTAGAATTTGTATTTAGTTTATACAGCAAACATCTCAGCTTCCTAGACATTTACACATCAGTTAACCGAAGCTGAATAAACACACATAAGTTTATATGTTACTTACCAGACCAAGTAAAACCAGGTATTTATAATGAATTTTCCTTACTAGATTATATTAAAGGATTTACCCTCCTAGTCATTAGTTATGATTGAGCTCTAATTCTATAAATAGGCTCAGAATTCTGTTTTTCACTGGAAGATTTTAAGATGCCAGAACAGGTTCAGAAATTACTGTGCTACACAGGTGGTGACAAAACTTGAACACTCAGCACTTGGTGAAACTGGCAACCAAGGTTCCCTTTCTATTTCACATATTTGGAACGCCTCAGTGAAAAGCAGGCAGCCCTAGTGAGAGAACAAATGAACTAGAGGACATTTGGCAATTTATTTCGGTCTTGCCTTCAGAGCTAAATACAATTTAAAGTCAAAAGCACGCATAAAATCTCAAAGTGCCATCTTGAAAGTCAACTATGATACAAATATTCACCTTCGGAAGTTGATTACGCAGCAAGGAGGCAAAAAAAGGTCACTTTTGCAAAAACCAGTCAGTAATAAAATAAAGAAGCAAAGCGCTAGATAGCCCACTCTAGCAAATTACATACTCATACCCTCCTGCGAACTCTGGTTCGGCCCGACCCAAGAGGTGTGCGATGAAATCCGTCTCGCAGCACACGTGTATGTGGCGCTCGTGGGGGCAGCAGCGCAGCCCCTCGTAGAGCGCGGCGCAGTAGCCCTTCTCTTTGCTGCAGTCCAGCTCGCCGATGAGAATGTTGTACGCCCGAAGGACTTTATTTTTGCAGTCAGTGCAAAACCTGTGTTGAAACAGGACAGCGTGGAAATGAATTCTTATTCGGGCAGCGATGTAGACCTGCTTAGTCTAAGTTATAATGCACTGAGCTATTTAATAGTGCATGCTATATTTAAACCGGGTCACGGAAGGTTTACGTTACTTCAAAAGGGAAAATAGTAAGATTTTGGCTGTAAGCCATGTAAGTTTACTATGTGTATTATACCACCTATCGTATATTACGAGTCTGGATATCAGCTTTCATGCTCCAGGGCATAAATCAGGCTCATTGTTAATAGGAAGAAATTCCTATATGGATACGCAATTCCGTATTTGTTCTAAGATCGGAAATCTAATAGTGAACAAACTGAACCATTAGTACAAGCCAGGACAAAATCCCTCTCCAGTAACACACTCCAAGTTACTTCACAGCAATTATTTAAAGTATACTGAAGTGAGTGATAAGCAATAAGAAAAGTTTCCTCTGTTGCCTGCTGCGTAAGAGCAATGTTTCCACTACAAGCACCTTTAAACATATTTTGAATTATTAGAGTACTACACAGATAGCCAAAAGACATTTATTTGTAACACAACATTTTCCATATTTAAACATGGGATAGCTCAGATAATTAATGGGCAGAGTATAGTTATGAAGTCTGTTATAATTAAAAATACAACCAAATTCAGCTCATTCTACTTTATAGTCTTCAAGAAGCTACAAACCCTCTTGCTGTATTATTCTAAAAATGCAAGTCAGACAAGCTGCTCACATTTCAGCTTTCAGCTTGAAGAGCTGGCTCTTCATGCCATCTCTGGATGGTGTTTTTCCCTTTCCTAGTTTGTCCAGTCACTTGACAACACTAAGTCAAACATATTTTGGTCTTTGATAGAACTATGATAACTGGCTAGTTTCTGCGGTGAAAGGAAAGAAAACAGTAATATTATTGCAGGTTAGCATCAGGAAAGCTGCCAACACCATGTTTAATGTCACAGGAGATTAAAGTTATTTTGTTTCCAAAGTGTTATTTCCACACCACCACCACCCCCGCACCCATCTGTGCCCCCAGAGTTTATGCCAGAACCTTGAGACTACTGGAAATTAAAACTTTCTTGATCAGCACCATAGCTGCTTTACACAAGCAACAACAATTTGGTGGTGTATTTTCGCCCTGCGAGAGAGACCAAATAGCACAAGCAGTACTAAGGCATGAACAATTGTTTTAAAATAGTGATTTGCAAGCAACACCAAGCCCAAAATCTGCTTCTATTTATGTAGTTCACATTAGTTTGAAATCGCACATGTTCCTGGAAAAGCCTAAAAGGTGGCAAATTCCCAAACAGAGCAGGCTACTTGGGAAAGAATACAGAGTTTTAATACCTCAAATTGTAAATCATAATTTAAGGCTAATAAAAAAAATTACAAGTAGCTATGGACTTCACCTGAGGTGTCTGCATTTCCCCTAACATAATACAGAAGAACAGGTAAAAAAACAAAGAATATTTCACAATCCTAGTCTCATCAAGTGTTCTCTCACCACTAAGCTTGGATCTCAAGTTTTAGAAGAATCCTCCACACTTTTAAACACTGTGTGACCTCTACATACATTTTGATTCACATTAAAAAAAAAAAGCAGCATGAAAGCTTGTCTTTGTTCTTTTAACATACCTGTGTTTCCGTAGATAGGTTTCTAATGTTTCTAATAGACAACTAGAGTCGATTAAAACTACTTCATCCCTGCATTCCTGGGACATGAGCTCCCACACATCCATCCAACAACCCCTGCAAAAAAAACCCACAAGAAATAAAAAGACTGTACATTATCCTGCTGGGGTTTTAGAAGAGAAGTAAAATAAAGCATCATTACTTGACTGCTCCCTGGAAAGGTCCAGGGCATAAAGTGCTGCTACACCTGCTCACCTCTGTCTTCACTATTTTCCTTATGTGCACTTAATTTCTCTGTACTGACTGTGCTACTGCTCCCTTCACTGTCACATAGTAATAAAGCCCACTTTCAGCCTATACCATATATACTATGAGCTGGTTCTTCTTCCCAAAGGAATGCTATGAAAATGCTACTGAGATCCTTAATTTACTTTGAATCCTGCATAATCTAAGCTTTAACTTCCAGTAAAGTTGGGATTTTAAGATAGAAATTTTGCTGTCCATGTTTATAAGCCCAGATTCATGATGATTTTTTAAAGTTACAGCTGAAAGCCAGTACCAATTTTCAGAATATTACCTTTAGTATAAACATATACAAGTTTTAATACTTCTGGCAGATTATATTTCATATGACAACTTACTAAAAAAATCCAAAATGAAATAAAAATGCAAAGAAAAAAAAGCAGAACAAAAACCCCAACAGACTTTCACACATCTACCACCCTAAGAAGCCATAAACCACATTGCATTAAATTTCCAAAGTTTGTTGAAAAAAAACCCCAACGCTTTACACCACAGATTTGGATATGTGAAAATTACACTTACAGAGCAAAGAACAAACTTTAGATAGCAAGTCATGTTTACTTACAGGCTTGTCTACACCTGACACTTTATCAGAACAGTCGTTTCTGTTTATGCTCACGTATGGATACAACGGAGCAGGAGCAGAAGCATTCCTATTTGATTATTAGCTCCTCAAAAGCACTTATGTATGCCATTTGCTAGCTTGCCAGAGCATATAGCTTACATTTAGGGGAGGTTAAAATGCTCCTTAGCCCCAAATGGAACCCAGTAGCCATAATCCAGGCACAGTGAAACTGAGGATGTCAAGTAACTCGAGTGGTATTAGCTTGTTATGCAATATGTATAATTAACCACACAATTACAACTCAAAGCCCTTTTTGTGCCTATAAAATGCCCAACAGATGCAACTCCTCTGAAGAAATTCTTTGTGACAGAGTCAAGCAGAAGCTCCAAGTTGATAAATAAGATTTGTGCTGTAAGGTGATTCTATTTGACGCCTCCACATCTGGACCGTCGGCATATTTGCCTCCACTCAAGGCAGCAGATTTATTTGGAGAAGTATCAGTCCTGATGCACCCTGATCACTTCTGCAGCATAACAAAGGGTTATGGGCTGAGCAGAGAGCAAGCTGTGTTTCCTTAGCAAACTACACTGATTACCCACAAGCCAAGTTATCAGATAAAGCCAAAAGCTTTACTTGCAGTCTATTAAAATACTGCTCTTCCACCTATTCCCTATTAACCTGACAGCATTCAAAATACCAGAGCTTTATTCCAGTGTGGATTGAGGAAATCAAGGCAGCATCTTCCTCTCCATTCAGTTTCAGAATTGGTCTGCCTTGACAAACTGGTAAGTACTAGTTCCATAATATACATTCTTACACAGAAAAGATTAATCCGACTAAAAACAAAGCTAAAGAATACTAACATTTTCATAATGCCTTATATTTGCTTTAAATATGTATACACACACACTCCTATACCCCTATGATCTTTTGCCTATGTAACATAAGCTTTAAACTAATTATATGAAAGGCCTGTAACCAAAATATAATAGGAGATAATGATTAGCTACCACTGTCCTCAAGCAGCACAAGTAAAAATGAAGTGTCAAATTCTGCATGCCTCACATCTCAGGGGATTTACTAAATCCAAAGAGACTCAAGTGTGCATAGAAAAATACATGTCTTGTAACTGGAGACCATGATCAAGCTTTCCCAGGTCATACGTTTAATCAGAAGCAGAACACAACTGACTAAAAAGGGTCCTGAACCCTTCAACCAAGCATAGTAGTGTAATTTAAGGGTCATTATATATATTAAAAAATAATAAAAAAACCACCCCGCAGACAAGAAAATCCCTGAAATCCACAAGAGATTTACAGGGAGTGTTTTTTCTGGGTAACCAGCTGGAATAAGCCATTTCAACATGAAAACAGAAGCATAAGAGCATCTTTTTCACTGGTGTATTCAAAACATGCTGCCACATTGAGAGAATAGGTTTTGAAGAGTTTTAGTTTTAACCTTGCAGCCCAACCACAATAAAGTCCTTTATTAACAGTCATGCAAGGCATTTTTAATAATCCCAAGCAAAATGATTTATATTTGTCAAGCACATACCCTTTCACCTCCATGTGAGAAAAAACTGCCGATGAATCATTTTGGTGTAGAACACAGAAACCAGTTTGCCTTTCTTAAGCACTGTTTACATCATAATGCAAAGCCATCCATGCCCTGAGCAGACTATATTCCAAGTTATGTCAGACAAGATAGGAAAAGCACAGCAGAGAGCACTACTTTGTAACAGCCAAGTTGCATTTTGGTGATTGGTTTTGAAGTTAAAGCTTTATGTGAAAGAATATCACCCATTGCCTTAAGGAGCTCTGACAACAGGCAGAGGGACAAGTCTCACATGGAGAAGGGCTACGGATCTTACCCTGGGAGGATAGAAGGCCTTAGAGCACCAACGACCCATGAGCAAGGGCAGTGGGGAAAGTATTAAACATTCTATTGACAAGACTGTCACTCTCACTGACCAAAAAAAAAAAAAAAAAAAGGAGCTAACTACCTTCTTATGAAAGCTCAGATAACAGAATTGATCTCAGTCCTTAAAAATTGCTATCAATAGCTTGGGTTCTTAAATATTTTAGAGTGAATTGTGCCTGTTCAACACAGACTTACCCCAAAGGTTTTGGTTTGTGGGTGTCCAGGGAATGTAGTTGACATCTCTTGTTCTTCTTACTTTTGGGAATTGCATCAATCATATCATTCAGTTTGGACCTATGGGGGTGAAAAAAGTAACAGTGTTCTGAAAACACACAGTTATCCGGAGAAATTTTAAAGGAATTCATTCAGCTCATGTATCAGAAACGTGTGTGTTAATCAACATTAAAATTAAAGCTTTCTTCCCATCCTCCACTTTCACTTGCTCTGACATACAATCCTGCACTACACAAGGAAAACACAGAAGAGGTTTTTCCAGACAAATCCTAGCAAGCAAGATAAAGATAACCCACATCTAAAAAGCTATTGCATAACTTTGTAAGAAACAGGCCTCAAGCACTGAAACCTATTTCAGCAGTGCAGGGAACCACTGCGACCACTTTATCAGTTACACTGCCCCACCCTCCACATCTCAACATCCCCAGCTCTGCACCAGCCTTTTCTACTTCTCACTGGCTGCAAACTGAAGCAAGGAGTAGACTGAGCTGAAGCCAGGTGGAAGGCAAAGGCACACAGCGGTGAGCAGCCACTGTTTGGTCCACTGACAGCTGAGAAACAAATGGCACCAAGACTGAGGCTATTTATTGTGCTAGCCAAGCCCTGAAGGGTTTACTGTCTCAGGGTTATCTTCCTACCCAAGAGCAGACAGGGTTGGGGGGGGGGGGAGGAGGAGGAGGAGGAGGTTTTAGTTCATTTTTTGAAATGATTTTATTTTTTCTCTGCAAAGTAGCAGGCTGAAGAAACACCATTCATCCAGATACCATGAAAAACCCACAGTGACTGTTTCAGATTAATGACTAAACATTTTAATAGTGGTATCTTTCAATTGCAATCATGGCAAGGCAACTGATGATATGAGAGATTAAGTCTCTGGGTTTTTGCCAGTTTAATCAATAATTTGATTAACATGGTTATAAGACAAGTATGTACTGTAAGATTCAAACTTGGGGCAATCTAGTATCACCAAGAAAGCTGCAAAGGCAAATGCACAGAAGCTCGTTTTCCTTTTCCCCAGCTGAGAACGAGCTGAGCAGTTCTACAGCACTTACCCATGCACATAAAACAATGTATAAAGCTTCCTTGCATCAGTCATACAGCTTCGAGTCACAGAAAGAACCCCCTTTGGCCCTACTGTTAGAGGCTCAAGTGCTGGATTGCCAGACTCGACGAGCTGGGAAAACAGACGCTCCACACTACGACGACAGCCAACGCACGGGACCAGCTGGGAAAGCGCACTCAAAACTTCACGTGACGTCACCATCATGGCAATGTTCAGATCCTGCTGCTTAAGCATGCTATGTCTCTAAAAAGAAAAAGACATGAAAGGCTTTTTAAAAATAAATAAAGCCCGCATCTTAACGCGTCAAGATTTCTTCACCTTCAACAGCATTTCCTCATCAAAATACACTGGAGAAACTGCAGACAGTGCTTTGAGGTTCAGGTCTTAAAATGCTTATTGTATTAATAAACCCACCCTTGCTAATATCACAGGAGCAATTCTGCTTTGAGTCTTAGTCTCCTCTCTGGAAGGAAGCTAGTATTTTCTCCTCATTCCCTCCTGCCACCACTAAAATCAGCAAGTGCTGCTTCCAAACAAAGAGCCCACCTCCCTGTCCTTATCAGAAAGCCCTTTTTTCTCCACCTCAGCACAGAGGTTTTAGTAAAGGGTCTCGGGTACAACTGTGCAAGTTCTCATTTCTTCTCGCACTCATTTTATCTTTGGCTCACAGAGAGGAAACTCCTGGCCGCTCACTGTCATATATGGAAATCTCATTTACAACAAACTTGTTCTGTTCAGACAAAGACAATTTAGCAACACTCCTCCTGGAAGGCTAAGTGTCATTTCCCATTATAATTCTATTATCTGAAATTCAAAAAAAAAGAGAACATATTACTATTCAGGGAGGAACATTTTACTTCAGTAGTGAACATTCACTGTGTGCTAATAATAGAACATTAAAAGGGAACACCTTCCAATGCTACTTACATCAATAAACAATTTAGAAGCTTCTCCTGGTTCCTCTATCAAACACATCCAGGCACACACGCACCCAAAAAGCACATACCCTTCTAATTCTTCTTCTAACTGCTAAATTACTGGCTTAAGACTTCATCAGCACTGAACTGCCACCAGCACAGCTATGGAGAAGAGAGAGTCTCTTCCTCACATGCCAATCGACACATCTGCACTTAAAACATCAGCACTACTGTCACTTTCCAACATCACCTGTAAAAGCAGAGTCCTGTCGGTGCATCAGCTGCAAGCTCTATTTTTCCCTGGTTATCTAAAGTACAGCTTTGTAAGCTTAGTTGTATTTAGACAGGGAAAGTTTTGCCACAAGAGTATTTTCTGTGTTACTGCCCTATCACACCACTGAAACACTCCTACTGTAAAAGCAACTTGTCACAACTTCTGGGGAAAGAAAGGAAAGATCACATGATATCCAAAGCTAATCAATCCCATGGAATGTGTCAGTACCTCAACAGAAAAGAGAAAATATTTTCATCTTTTTTTTTGTAGTATATCTTATAAAAAGTAAAGCTATTATCACATAATACTTAAGGTTTCTGCTCTTAAAGGCAGGCACGTTAAATAATCTGACAAGTGATATCACTCTGCAATAATCCTCTTTCCTGTAATTAATAGTACTAGTCACGCAACAGCAGGAATGAGCTATTTTCACAACACAGCTATGCTTTATATGCACCATACGTCTGAGCTGCTGCTGCTGCTGTCAAACCACAAGTGAAGAACATGCTGCAGATCAGCAAACTGGCCTATTCCTTTGGACATCAAGCAGCCCAATTTTTCAGTTGCTACAGGTGTTACAGTACTGTGGTTATCTGCTGGATTGGTAGCAGGTAAGTTTCTGTTATTATTGGTACCACAAAGCCATCTCTCACTAGGCAACTGTATATAGTCTATAAACTGCCACACTAATTCCATCTTATGGCACTAATCATAAGAACTTGGCCTTAAGCAATTCACACCTCCAATTGAAAAAGCAGTTCAAAATTATTTATTAAAAAAATAAACCAAAAGGTATTTAGAAACTGTAGTTTCCATGACTTAAGAGTCACATCATTTCCTGCATGTTTTCAATTCCACCTAGATATGCAGAAATTGCCTCCTGACAAGATAGCAGCATATAAACGCTGTGAACCACAGAACACAAGTGCACCCAGTGTACTTTGGTACCAACAATTGCAATTGTATATAGGTGCTGACGCATCTTAAAGTCATTCCAGAAGTGACAACCTCCTACAGAAACAAAAGCACAAATCTAAGGATAGCAAGATCCTTATTAAAAACCAGAAGGATAGATTTACCTGAATGAACTGCTTTAATTGTGCACTGTTATTCTGATGTCCATCAAGGTTTAGCACATTATCAGGAAATTCCATCACCATCTACACGAGAGAAAAAAATAAATAAGGAGCTTTCGGGGGAAAGAAAGTCAAACACAGAGCATTATTTATTTCACTTTCTTAGGGTAAGGCAGACAGAAATTGTTAAATGCTCTTTCTTTGTCCATAACTATTGGAAGCCTGGGAAAGAATAAATGTAACAGTTTAAGATAGAGAATGTTTCAAAGTAACTTTTCCACTAACTTAAGGTCCTCCAGACAGTTTATAAATGGCAAGTCTTAAATATCTGTTACAGTGAAAGCAGAAGTTGCTAAATGGCACATCAGTATTTGTATTATGCTATCTACAGGACTTGAGATTTGAGTTTTTAAAAACAAAAACTTGTACTTTTAACACACTGAAGTCCAAATTGATCCAACAGCCTGGCTCCATTTCTAAAGCTCTGAAGAAACGGTCACAACAGTTTAATGACCAAGTCGACTCTTCAAAGGCTAATTTTCAACCATATTAACCCAACAAGGTACTCCCAGGTATACTTTGTTTTGTATGATTGCAGCTGCAATTCTCAAGAGGCTTGAAATAAATTGTTAAGCCTACAGAACAACGTGATTACTCATGAGTAATTAATATTTCTTTTCAAATGACTGAGCAACAAGAGAGACAATTTATTAAGGGAGGTAGAAAGCAGTAAAATAATTTTCAGTCGAAAATCCAACTTTACAATAATCATGGAGAAAAATGAAGCCAGTTAGAAAAATGTGTAAGGACTGGCTTAATTATCTTCCTTGTCTGAATTGAGAAACACAGAATTTGTCAGAAAGAATACTGAACGTTCACTTTAAAATCTGAAAAGATTTAAAATAAAAAATTGACCAAAAATTGTTATTTTGCATTTCATAACTCTCATACCAATCAACACCAAGTTAAGTTGTCCCATTCATCTTTTTTCCTCCCCTCCACCTTCCCTCGATTGTCTGCTACAGACAGAATTCCCTCCTATCTAATCACTGACACTACCTCCAGAGAACCCAGAAGTTTACTCTTACAGGCACTCAACATTGCTCCAGAATAAACATCTACTCTCTACAGCCAGAAAGCAAGGCAATATTTTGATCACACGAGCTATTGGCAGCTGTGCTGATGTTCCTTTGTGCCACACTCCACACTAGTTCTGACCTCTCATGGATTTCTTTTCCAGTCTCAACTGCCCCTGACCCATACACACTAAAGAGCAGCACAACTTTGAGGCAGAATTGCTGGTTTTCTACATTGCTAATTTGCCTTTACTTTTACTTGTAGCTCCTTCCCTACAGAAAAAGCCTTATCTGCTAACAACAGAAGAGAGAAATCTGTGTATTAACCCCTCCTCATTTCATCCACCCCTATCAGACAACACCCTTAGGCGTTTTCTATAAGAGTGAAAATTATCAAAGAAAATTCATTCATGTGTCTGGTGAGATTTTATTAAGTGGTTAAACATCAACCAACATCACACCCTGAACTGGAAGAAAAAAATTCCCATAACACCACATCAAATGGAATAGCTTCTAGAAATCATAAAAGCTGCTTAAGACACGAGAAGGGTTAAATATTTAAACTTCCTTTAATTTCTAGTTAAGCCATAAGAAAAGGATGAGAATGAACAAGTCATTAGGAGGAGCAGTATCACATTGCACCTAAAAAAGGTTCTGTGTTACTACAAAGCAATGTTCCAAGTTTAAGAGCATTATAACCCATTCAGTCCCTAAATTGCAATCACTGATTTTGTTTCTAGATTCAAGGCACAGATTAAGTCTTCCAGCTGACTAACAGGAAGGAAGTAGCTCCATTATTTTTTCAAATTTCAGTTTGAAGAGGTCAGCAGAAGCCAGTTGCTATCAATCACTTTTTTTAAACAGATAACGCTGCAGATGTAAAAGTGTTTCAAAGACAACTGCATGCCTTGCAATAGCTCTCATTAAGAATTTAAAACATAAATTATAAAAGACTGAGACAAGGAAGTTAAGAGTTCATTCACTTCTTTAATTAATAAAAGCTTCCAGAAACCACCTACTTCTTTGTAACAGAATTGGGGGAAAAGAAAAAAAAAACAAACGTGGACCTGAGAAGAGATTTCTGCATGGTGAGGATGACTTGCACTTGCATAAATGTCTTTCATCCAGATGGACACAAAACTGACTTAAGAGCTATGGGAACCTGTTCACTCACGAGTACAGCTTGCTCCTGGTGTAAAAAGTGGAAGGATAGTGACAGCATAAAGCAATTGCACAAAGGTTGGGCCTTTGTTTAGGTCAGTTGGTCAGGTACTTGAAACCCGGTATGGGCGAATTTTCACGCTCACTCTCTCAACCTGTTAAGCACAACAAAGGTTTAACATAACAAAGAGCATGGTACTCTTCGACTTGAAGCAATCTGAAGAGTAACTTTTAGTAGTGAGTCCAAGGAGTGGGGGAGGGAAGGAGAAAAATTAATCATCTTAAAACTACATGAGGAACAGAAGAGCAAAATGACTTTCAAGGCATGGCCAAGAAATCCAAAACCTTCACTATTTCTACCTAGTGCTGGGCTTTTCAAGTAATCAACCGCTCTAGAGGAGCTAGATATTGTTTTGGAGAAGGGGAAACTTTGCCTAACATACAAGCACAGTTAACCAGAGACGACAGACTACGTAAAGCCAAAAAAGAGTCATCAAATCTGGCAAACTAAGAATATGTCATCATTGTGAACAATCAAAACTAAAATACGGAAAAGACCCTCTTGTCAAATATAGCAACACCAGACGGGATTAAGAGAGATGATCTTTAACAGCAGGGTGTAGGGTTAAGAGATTGAAGCTACTCAATTGTTTTGTTCTGTAAAACAGCAAAAGTTACATTTCAAAGCTGATCAAGTTAGCTGACAAGTCAGGCATTCTCCCCTACTACACACTCCCCTATACAGGAGATTAGGAATTTAAAACACATGCATTTTACACCATTTAAAGTAGTAACACTTCCTGTCACACCACTGACAGCAAAAGAAATGAAATGCAAATAATTAAGATACCGAATTATACCAAGGCCAATATTATCTTCAAGCCAGCGTTTTCACAGCTTCAGAACTGATACAGACAACTGTCTAGTTAGATATTCCCCCCTATCTGCTCTGTGTTCACCTATGATGCAATTTTTGAGCCTTCCTCTGAACACATGAGGAAGAGAAGAGAAACTAGAGAGCCTTCAAGGTGCATTTAGGTCACTTTTACACTGAATCTTCTGGAAAGGATTTTCAATTCAGAATAACATATTGAAACAAACTCACTCGGATTTATTACTGTAGCAGCACATTGTTACAGACTCGATAACCCTTAATTTAAGTCAAAGCTTTCAAAAGCACACTTAGCCTTTTCTTGCCTATTTAAGAGCATAAAAATCACCTAGCTATAAACCTGTCCTTCTACGTTAATATGGCTCCCTTCCTTATAACTGACAAATGGCTTTTCTCCACATTGGGGCTTGGCACCGCCACATACTTGTCACTTGAAAACAAGTTAAGCGCAGGCCCCGATAAAGCAATAACTTTCTTATTGTGCGGTTTGCATGTTTTTAGAGCTGGGAATCAGATAAAAAGAGTTGCCACATTAAGCGCTGTTAACCCGAAGTGTTGCAAAGTCCCAGAGATTAACGCTGCAGGAGCAAAGGAGGAGCCAAGGCGGCCTGTCTAGGGAAAAGGCCTCGCCTGGGAATTGCAACACGCCGCTCGCACACGTTGCAAGCGGGAGGAGCGGGGACAGCGGGTGCTCCGCGGGGCGCTGGCACTCACCGTGAGGGTGTCATCGATGTAAAGGGGAATCTGTCTCTTCTCGAAAGGGAATTCCTCCTCCCCGTCTCTGCAAACTGCTACCAGCCGCGCCATCTCTGCTTGCTGTTGCTGCTTCCTCCCAGCTCCAGCCTGCGAGCAGCCAAACCCCGGGGAGGTAAATACCGGCCGCGTTTCCCCGGCACACTTTCACCAGCCCGGGAACGAGCCTGCTTTACCCCATCGCCTGATTCACCACGCCGAGCCCCGGCCCCGCCGCCCAGCCCACGCCCGGGCGCGCAGCCTGCCCGCCGCTCCAGCCTTGGAAGGGACTCAAAAGGACTACGGGCCGGGAACGGGAGAGGTGGGCAGGCTGGGAAATGCGACATAACATGGAAGAAAGGGAGGGGACCGCCGCGGAGGAGCGCACCCGGCCCTCCGCCGGGCACAGCTGGGGGAGGAAGGCCAGAGGCCGGCGGGGGAATAGAGCCCGCCGCGCTGCTGGCCGCTCACCCTCCCCCCCTTCCCTCCTCCCCGCTCGCCACCGGCCCAGACAGGCCGGCGGGGGACCCGCCCAGCCCGGAGCGGGGTTTGCGGTTCTCCGCCGCCCCCGTCCCGAGGCGGCCGGGGAGAGAGAGGAGCAGCGGCGGGGCCAGGGGGTGCCTCCACCTGCCAGGCACGGCCGCCTCTCCCCCACCGTACCTGCGGGGAGGGGTCCCGCCGCCCAGCTCCCGGCCGGGATGGGCGGCACTCCGTGGGCCCGCGGCCACCTCCCTTCCGCGGGCCCGGGCGAGCCGGGCGGGCTGCAGCCCGGGCGACGCGACGGGCAGACCCACCCCTCTCCGCCCTGTCCTCGCCCGGCCTCCAGCCGGCGAGGCTACCCCGCCTGGGGCGGCGATGGCGGGCAGGCAGTCCCGCTCGAAGGCAAGCCGGCGGACCGGCTCCCGGCCTCCCTCTCCTCCCGCCTCCCCTCAGCCCCGCCGGGGCCTCTGCCCTCCAGCCCAACCGACCGCTTCGCTCCCCCTCGGGCCTTTACCTGCTCCTCCGCGAGTCAGCGGCCCGGGCGCTGTGACAGGCAGGCGGACACCCCGGGCTCCGCCACTGAGACGCCTCCTTCCTCTCCCCCTCCCCGGGCCCTCCCCACAGGCGGTGGCTCCAGCCCCGGGCCGCTCCGCCCTCCTCTCGCGAGAGGCTGCAGCCCCGCCGCTCCCCTTCGGGCCGCGGACCCGCCTCACCGCCCCCGGGCCTGGCAGCGGGAGGTGCTCGCTCTCCCGTTACCTTCCGTCCCCGTGTGCTCCTGGCCCCCAGTGGCGCGGCCGCCGGAGGAGCTGCCCGGCCGCCCCTGTCACAAACGGCGGGAGCGGCGCGTTCGACCTCGAGTCCAGGCGGGAGGCTGAGGTAGGGGGGGCGGCTCCGGGGGCCTGAGGGCGGAGGCTCGTTAGAGGCCTGGCCTCGGGGGCCTCCTGGGGCCTTCCCATCCCGTGAGGCGACCGCTGCCTTCGCCTTCTCCCCTCGGGGTGCGGTGCTGAGGAGCCGGTGAGACATGGGTGGCCTGTGAGATACTGAGAGCCTCTGACTGGGCCCTCACCCTGGAGAGGCGCCGTGTCCATGGTGGGATATAAGGAACTGGCCCCAGGTGAGGCGGAGTTGGTGAGAACGAGGAGGAGGGTGATGGGGAACAGGTGGGTTAACCCCTCGATCGCTGGCGGGTTGAAAACCCGTCGCTGTGTCTAGTGGGACAGGGACAGTGCCGGGGCGGATCGGTGCCTGGAAAGAGCAACGGTACAGGTTTAGCATAAGCCAAGAAACACGCATCGAACGCCTGCGCTGCAGATGCAGCCTAAACTTGAAAGTGCAGCCTCACATTTCTCTGCCCTGATTACATGCCCAGTACGGCTGGTTTTCATTGCACTTAACAGTCTCTTAAATTAAATTTGCTGGCTTTTGCAGCTCTCTCGTGCCACAGACTAGAAATCCCGTGGCTGCTTAATTTAGGCAGACAAAAAACACCCGTAGCCTTTCTCGAACTATTACATAATAAGGTCAATCTGTTCATTCTTGTTATTTATGTGTGTAGGTACTGAAGTCCTCACAGGAAAATGCAGGGAAGGCAAATAGGGAGCAGGATTGTTGGTTGTGTTGCGTATTTGTTTTCTTGTTTTGTTTTTCCTTGGTTTTGCATGAAAACGTCTTTAGTGGAGGAGTTATTTTACTTAGCTCATCATGCAACATCTCTAACGGAAACACTGCGCAGAGCCACATCACTGCACAGTTTGCAGTCTGTGCGTTGTCGCCCTTTTCTTCTTCAGCAAAACGGAGAGCTGTTGTTTTGTAACGAGGGACAGTTTCTCGCATTGGAGCGTCGTGAGCAGGCAGAACCATGATGAACAAACGTGGCCTTCGCAGGGCCCATTCAGCGTGCAGGCTCCTGCATCCCTTCTGCCCTTCCACTCCTAGAATGTGGTTGTTTCACAGCAACAAAAACCAGCAGTGCCTATGTGTTGTATTCTCAGGGTGCACATCGATAAACTATGTATGAAAAGTAATGTATGTATAAAAACATTATGTTTTGTGTTATTTTTTATTCACAAAAAGCTTGGGGTTTTAAGTCACTAGAACATGCAGCTTGCTTGTTATCTTCAAACCAGTGACAAACTGGCCAGCCCCTTCCTGCCATATATTTTCACGCCCCTCTTTTGCCTGGAAGAAATACCTGTTTGATTTACATAGTGCCTCTGAAATAGGATACTGCCTGAAATCTTTATTGTAACGTTTGCCTTCCAAAGACACCACTGGGTTGGAAAGGAAGGCGTCCTAGTGAGCTGATCCTTAAAAATAATGAAATTTGGTAATAAGCTACTAATGTTTAACAACAAGGTTAAGGATAAATCAATCTGCTCTGCTCTGCCACCAAAGTTTTTCTATCCTACAGCCCTACAAAAAGGTCATTCAGTGCAATTCTGTAAAACAATTTGCCTTCTCAGTCTTCTGCTATACTATTATTGTTGAAGTCGGTGGCACGCTACAGTTGAGCCATTTTAGTCTTACTAATTGAAATATCTTTAGCTTTTAGTAATTATTTAACAGCTAAATCAGAATTTCTGATTTTTAAAAATGTATCCTTGATCTGGACAAGTTTACCCATCTAAACACACCCCAGCGTAAAGTGAAACGTGGTGTGTGAGTTCCTACCAGCCACTGAGCCAACAGCTGCTGAGGTGCGTGTGGAGAGCGTCTACGGCAGCGTCGCCGTGTTAACTTCTCTCGCATCTTCCCAAACTCATTACGGTGCCGTTTGCTCGTACAGACTCTGATCAAAGAATGCTTAACTTGCATTTCTTGGTTCCTTCAGAAGCACGGTTAATTATCTTTACCTATTCATAGTCTAAACATTCAGCATTAATAACTGTGCTGGTTGCTTCAGGGCAGAGCTCGCCACATTTCTTATCGACAATAGCAATGAGAATTAATTGTCAGTCATTAATTCAGTGGTGAACAACTTACTTCATACAGCTTTAAAAGTGGGAGATGGCCTCACGATGTGGTGTTGTGCCTTTGTGGAGAGAAGCGGGTTGTCCTCTCTCTTGTCGCTACGAGGGCACCACAGCCCCCCTCGGTTTGCCGGCTCTGTTGTTGCAAAACCGCAGCTCCAGCCCTGGAGTCGGTACCCACCAGCCTGCTGCCTGCGTGGAGCTCCCAGGGCCCTGCACAGACACAGCAGAACTCCCACGGAATTCTTCCTTCACGAAATGGAATTGGCTTCTAGTTTGCTGCTTGTCCAGACACAACTCCGCTCCGTCACACCCAAGTCATACCTTCCTTCTGAATCTCGTTGATAGACTTGTGCTCACAGGCAGAACTCACTGCAGGTCTTCTGCTTCAAATATTTCAAAAATTAATACCCATGAGTAGGTTTGCATAAGTGAGTAGTACCATTCAGGCTTTTCTTCCCTAGGCAAGGCTAGGAAATGTTTTTAAATCAATGCATACACCAGGGAACAGAAAACTCTGCTGTAACCCGTGAAAACTGTTTATAAGACATTGTTACCAATTAATTGCATTTGTCCCCAGGATAATACAGTTCTTCTTTCGATCTGAAGACTATACAGCTATCACTTGGAAGTAAACAAGCATGAAATCAGCATGGCCATGGCCTATCATCCTCAGACTGCACCTTTCCATCGGGCAGTGGCTAGGAGAACCTCATAAATTTAAGGGTATTCCACAGCATGTCTGCCTTAAGGAATCTGATTTAGAGGCTTAATCTCCATAGGTTTTATGATTCATCTCATTGGACAGACAAGGCAAAATATGAAATGTGGCCCATGTGTACTGCTGTAACCCCTCTGACATTAGGCATCCATCATCGACTACCATTTGTATTCTACTTCTTAAGTATTTATATCTCACATTATTGAATTCCTCACAGTCCTTAAATATATTTCTCTTCTCAACAACTTAATGAGGTTGGGAGGAACTGTCACAGTTTGGAGAGTGAATAAAGAAGGCGTTCTGCTCTGGGCTTGTAGGAAGACTGTGACAGAAAAACAAGCACATCTCTCATCAGTCCTCTGCCGGTACCCTGACCCACTGCGTCATGCTTCTTTCCATTTGCACAGTTTGTTTGCTAATAACAATTAATACAAAATGTTCTCACTTGAAGACACCTCAGCTGTCAAAATACAGTACTAAATGAGTTTAAAATGATTTTATAGACAAGTAGGTAGGTCTCAAGTACTTTCAAAGCAGAGCTGAAGACCATATTTTACAGCGTTCCTAAAGATGAGCTGTCACAACATGTGCGTATGCAGGCTGGCAGTGAATTAGTTTGGGATCTTTTTTTTTTTTTTTTTTGTAACAGGCTGTGCTGCTCTTATTATCTGCACCACAAATTCCAACCTGCTTTATGAATTAATCCTCAGTTGAGTTTTATCCTTCACAGCATCACACTTTACCTAGGGTCTTCATTTACCTTCATCAGTGTGGATGAAAATAAGATTTAGCTTTAATTCAAAAGCTAATTTAGATTTCAGTATGTGATTAACATTCCACATACAATTACAGCCATCAAAGTCAAGCATATGCATAAATCTTTGCAGGACTGGGGCCAAAACATTTTTAAGTATCCACTTATTCAATGCATCTTATATAAAGAATCATTCTTGTCTATTATTTATGCAAGTGCCTTACCTATGTACATCTTGACACAGCTAAATCTCTCTCCAATTACTCATTTTCTTACTTTTCATCTGGCTTCTACTCTATCCAATGTTACCTAATTGTTCCAGCAGCTGGGTATGAGCACCACTCACTAACTGTACCTACAGCATTACTCTTTTAGTGTTTATGGGAACAGCAGGAACATTCACCAAACAATCTCAAAACCTCCCAGCCTCTCAAAAACTCCCAACAGGTATCAGCATTGACTGTGTAAATTGGTAAAGCAAACCATTAAAAATAGTTAACACTAAACCATAAAAAGCTATACTAATTTATAAATTTGTGCAATACATACAGGAAAAATACTGTGGGTTTGGTTGGTTGTTGTTTTTTTTTTTTTTTTTTCCATTAAAATGCCATCATTCAACTACAGCAAACAAAGTTAAACCAGTCCACTTAAGGTGGAATCACCAGAACTTTAATACTATATTTTTGGCATGCAATATATGCATAATGAGACAGTTAAAAAACATATACAAGTGTAGTATACATAATGTAAATGCAGTCTTGCTGTGCATTGTGTCTACCAGGATATTCACCGTGCCGGTCAGAACATTTGCTAGCAAGAAAAAGAGTAACTGATTTTTATTAATAGCGCTAATCAGGCAAAAGTGTGACAGTTTGCCATCCTTCCCCGCAGGCACGGCCTCCCTTTCGTGTTTTTTACTGATAGGAGGGGGCTTTACAACATCCCAGCAACAGGGCACGCTGGACCCCTTCACAAGAAGCTTTGTGAACACGAGCGTGAGATCGGTCACTACAAAGCTGGTAAATAAAGTCAGACAGTGAGCAACCACCCATAGGCAGTAGGAGAGGTTGGCCATCCGGCGGGACACGGGCTCTGCGTACGCTTGTGACACGGGAAGAAATATGAAGAGCGTGAGAACTGTCAGCAGTGAGAAACCCACTGCTTCGGTCCAGCCTTGGACTGAGTTTCTGCACTTCAGCAGACAGAGCCCCACTTGGACGCTGGCCATGTAGATGGCTAGATAGCCAAAAAGAGAGAGCAGCCCTTCCCTGTTGGCGTTGAGAAAGCCAACCCGAGTGTCACTGCCGTCGCTCCCGTGCAGGATAAACATCTTCAGAGAGGTAGTGTTAAGAATAAGCTGATAAAGTACAGCGAGATTTATAGCAACAATCCAAGATTTCTCTTTTGGAAATATGGCTAAAAGTAGAGATGCTGCAAGCCTCACAAATGCTAAGGTAAAGAAAAAATTCCAGTGCACACCATACTCTGAAGTGTGTTCATGATACTCTATAGATTTAACACTGAGCAGTCGTCCAGCGCCAAGAAAAATCAACGGCCAAATGGAAAAGAATTGCCTGGCCAGATTGGAAAATTTTGATTGTGTCACATAAGCCTTTTGTCTAACTTCAGGACAAACGAGAGCATTACCAAAAATAAATGCTCCAACCCCCAGATCCATAACTCCTGTTCCGTAGGTCTCGGCTTTGGCATATCGCCTTGGATACTGCGGGAAATCCACGGCTAAAATGCTGATGCATGTCAACACATTGACATAAACACGGAACACAGTTATTGCTGGGATGTATTCTGGATCCAGGGATGTCTTCTGAAAGTCTTTTACAACCTGCCTAAAAGGCGCTCGGGTCTCAGGTTTTCGTTGGCGGTATATTACAGAAAAGATTCCAGCACAGAAGGCTACAATGATAGTTGGCATGAGGAAGAGGATTGGAGACAAAACTGTACAGCAGAACAGGAGAGGAGATACTAGCACGAGGAAATCTAGCAGCAGGCTGTATTTCCTGGAACTTAAAGGTTTCCCATAGTGCAGGTAATACAAAATCAAGAGGAGTCCTCTGCAAAGCAGGCAGAGGGGAGCCAGAGACAAGCCTAGTGAAATTTCTAGCAAACTAGTTCCATTTAGGTTGCTGATAAAGGCTTCTTTGAGCTGTTTTTGAGACATCCTTCTTCCTTCCTCTGAAAACACAAACATGACCTTGTTAGTTTTGTAAAACTTCCATCAGAAATGACCCATATGTCCTGGTTCATTACAACATGCACTGATTTCAAAAGTCCTCTTATTTTTCATTGTTCTTCCATTTAAAAGAATACAGAAGAACAGCCCCAGTGCTGCAAACGCTGACCCTCAGCTGCAGGAACTGAGCAGAGGTGCTTGCAAGGCCTGACCGAGTTCCACCATCACAAATCTCACTGTGTTCCAACAATATCCGTAACAATTTTTTGCTGAAGATCTCTAAGTATCAACTACTCTTGAATATCCACATTGTGAATAATCTTACTGTACGTCCTGCCCTGTAGAATATACCGAGTTATACTCTCTATTGCATAACTGAAATGGATACATAAAAACGTGACCCGACGAGGTTTCTGCTGCCTGGTCAGCAGATAAAACCAGCAGCTAAAATCCCCGCTTCCAACACGGGTGCCTTTCTGAAGTCGCAGTGCCTCAAGGATACAGCCCAGCCAGGCTCCCCTGCCTGTCGAGAATCGATGTTCACCAGAAAGTCACAACTGCTGCTTTGGTCGGTTATCCCGCGGTGCGGACAGCAACAAGGACCCCCGTTAGCTGAGCGGCCCGGCGCTCCCGGTGCAGGGCGGCAGAACTCACCGGGACACCGGCACCCCGCGCACGGGGCCGCGGGGGAACGAACCCGCGGCTTCAACGCTACCGAGGTGCCGGAGGGGCGAACAAAACGAGCCCCGGAGACACTCCCCCCTCGGCCCCGTTATACACGAACCTCGTCGCCCTCAGCGCCCCGCGGAGCTTTCCGTCCCGGGTCCCGTCCCGGGCCCCGTCCCGGGCCGGGCCGCCCCGCAGCGCTTCCTCCGCTCGTCCCGGCCGCAGGTAAACGCCGGCCGCGCTCCGCTCCCGCACTTTCGCCAGCGGGAAGCAGCCTGATGATCCGCGGCGACCGATTCATCACCGGCCGTTACCGCCGCCGGCAGCCCCCGCCCCGGCTCCGCCTCCTCGGCCGGCCCCGCCGCGCTGCCCTCCGCTTCGGCCCGCGCTGCCCGCCCGCTGCCCGCGGTAAGTACGCGCCGGCCGCAACCCGCGGATCGCCGCGGCCCCGAGCGGAGCCGCCGTCGGGCTCTGCCCGCTCGCCCGGAACAGCCGGGGAGGGTCGTGCCCCGCAGCGGCTGCGCCTGCCCGCGGCTGGGCAATCCGGGCGGAGGCCCCGGGGCCGGGCCCCGGGACGCGTGGGCATGCAGTGGCTCGGTGGCGAGGAGCTGGAGAGGGAGGACAGGCCCGTTGGGAACGACCTTGGGGCCCCGGCGAGCGTCGGGTTTTGCCCTGGCAGAGCCTGGGGGGAGGTGGCACCGGCAGGGAGCTGCGATAGCCCATGTCCTCTGGGGAGCTGGTTTAACTGGCACAAAGAACTCCTCTGCCAGCTATAACCAGCATCTCTCCTAGGAAAGCGAATAGTGGAACCGATTAGCAACCCTGTAAGGGCAGAGAGGGTCTGGAGAGCGGCTGGGTGTGACATGAGCTGTGAGCACTTCAACTCATGGGTTGAAGTGGTCTCCAAATGTTGGGTTTGTGCCAGGTAAGAATAGGAATAAAATAAAGTAGAAATAGAATAGGAATAGAATAGAGTAGAAATAGAACAGAATTAGAATAGAAAGACCAGTAGAACAAGAAAATAAGAAACAAAGAATGCTGGAAAGAAAAGGACAGAATTCTTCCTGGCTGTGTGACTGGAATCTCTGCCTTTAACCCAGACATTCAGAGGGTGAGCTTGACTCACCTTGGGTTGGCTCTCACCGATTTTTAATAACAACAGGAAGAGGGCAGCAAGCAAGCGTATCTCATTTCTGCTGCAATACAAGCCTTGTCTGAGTCACTCCTTTTCCAAAAGCACTGTCTTCTCTGATGCCATCAGACCCACAAATCTTTCCTATTTGTCTTAACAGAATTGAACAAAACCAAACTTGCAATTTCTTGCCAAATGTTTTAATAATTCAAGAGAAACTAATTTCTGAGGTAAGGAATGATCTATTATTCCCTACAAATAGGCTTTATCTGCAGGTGCAAGCAGAATGTATGGCTATTACTCTTGTAGTGCAGGGAGGCTTTATAGCTGTGGCTACTCAGGCTCCACCAGGATCTGTACTTCTGTCTGGAGCCTTTGGGTTCTGCTTGTAGAACCCCCCAGAGAATGACACGTCTGGAGTTATTTTGTTCTAAATGCCTTATTTTTTATTTTTATTTAAGTGCTCTTCAGTCTGATTTGGATGAGATACTCTGAAGACCCCCTCCAGCATTCCCGTCCGTAGGGCTGGACAAGATGCCAAAGCAGGTAAAAAGAAAAGCAGGGATTGTGTGCACTAATGAAATTTTACTGCCAGGAAAGAATTCCTGGCTTGTTTCCATGCAGCCAGGATTAGGTAACTCCTAATGCATATTCACCCTTACTTCATTAATTGACCAGACCTGTTCACTGGGTGTCACTAACACCAGCCAGTGATTTTTGTTATGCCACCGGCTTTAACGGGGCAGGGTAAATACAGGGAGCAGGCACATCCTTAAGGATATTTTTTTCAGTAAATCTAACGGCCACATGAGCAGTGTAGGTGTCAGAAGTGACCGTGTTTTCAAACACTGTTTTTCTTTTGGCTAAGCGATCACCGTCTCTTCTCGAACGAAGCGATGTTGAGCAGGAGAGCAAAAATAAGCCCTTTCTCAGGTCTCGCAATATCAGCTGCACCACGGACTCCACTTGGTCAGTGCCAGCGTAATACAGAGAACATGTGGGAGGGCACAGGACGAACGGGCAACTGGCAGAAACTCATCTTGTCCGTGGAGTGTTTCATAATTGCACTTGTGTGCTCTCTGCGAAAGCAGCAAGCTCCTTAATGTTCATTCAGAAGAGAAGAACAGAAATCTTTTCAATGCTGATGCTTAACTGCATTGCTAAGCTTTTTTTTTTCCCCTTGCTGTGTAAAATTTTGTACTACTAGAAATGAACTACTTACACCTTCTACAAAAGATAATAATGCTCCTAAATAAGTACATTATCGTAGCTTTATCTTTTTTTTAATAGAAATATGTTAATGGGGTTTTGCAGTATCTTCTCCCCTTTATTAGTGAGCTTAGTTCATGCAGGGGGAATGCTGCTAAGTATATTTAGTGCTTTTTCTGTATGAACAAGGTGATACCGTTCACTGACTTGGTTAACTTGCAAAGTATTGCAGATTTATGCTGCTAAATACAAATGAGCAGGGTTACTTCGGAGGGTTTTCTGTCAAGGAGGAGGGAAACAAAACATGAATATTCAGAATGCAAAAATCAGGCCTGGCACCTTTTCTCTTCTTCATTTTCCCTTCTAGCCTCTCTCTTCTTCCTCCCAGAAATGACAAACAGGACCCGAGATCTCTCTTCTGGCTGAGTTTTCCATTACATTTGTACAAATGTGTTCTTCCAGTTAATATCGTCAAGGACATGGGAGCCCAGAGGCTAAGATTTAAATATCTGGGAGTGATTCAAAGGGGACAGACTTCCACCTAATGCAGGCCAGCTCCTATAACTCCACCACTTCTTTCCCCTGGCTGCAGTCTGTGCATTCTGCAACTTCACTCTCAGGACCCTCAGTTTCTGCTCTAGAAGTGAAAGTCTCTGCTAGGAAAATTGTGTTTGTATTGGAGCACAGTAGCTTTCAGCTCTAGCTTAGCCTCTGCAGCCAGTCCTTCCTGCTTCCCCCTGCCCAAGGCAGAGTTTGCACTGAATCCATGGCGTTCACAGGCTAAGAAATATGCCAGTTAAGAACATGATGTAAGCACGTCTGTGCTGAACGACCTGCAAAATTACAAGCAGCAGGTGGTGTGAGCCTATGGACACTTTCTTTCTGAGCGCCTTTGCTTACAGCCAGAATTTCCGTCGATGAATTCACTTTGCAGACAGGGTTGTCAGCCTGCCATCTCTCATACACTAGATAATACCTTTCTAAAAACAGAGCACCCCATGGGAACCATTGATGCAGGGGGAGGGCAGCCTGGAGGAAGAGTAGCTCAAACATACTAAGTTATGATTCCTGCTGAGACTGAATTTCTTTTATGTGGAAGCAGTAGAAGAGCTATAACCTCTAGTGGATGAGGTGAAAGTCCAGCTATATTCAGCTTTTGACTGATGCTGCTCTGACATCATCTCCAGGAAAATGGCCAAAAAGAAGATTCTATCATCCAGAACGACCTCAGTGAATCGTTTGAAGAAGAAGTTAGAGCGTTCCTCAGTGATGAAGAGAAACTGCATCTTGTTGATGACCTCACAAAAGTCAATCCGGTGACAACTACAACAGGTAAGCAGCCAGCCAGGGGAGAATCTCCTGAGGAGTCACTTGCCCTGGTGGCTACTAATAGGTGGTAGTTGCCGTTCTCATCACACAGTAGTTAAAGGTTCAAAGCCTATTCAGAGCCTTAGAAAGTCACATTTGGCTCATTTGAATTTTTTCTTTTCCAAGTATTTTACTGAAGATTTAGCCATGCTGGTCCCTTATCAGCTCTGCATGCAGAGCTCACATCGGTATTGTTGGTTCAGGGAGCCAGGGTGTGGTTGAGAGTTAATGTTACTGAAGGACTCCTACATGACCTTGTGATCGTGGTTTGGTGTTAGATGAACGTATCAGAAAGCAAGGTTCTAACAGATTCAAAATATATCCATGAAATTGGTTTTGAAAGGTAAATTCCTTACTCACCTTTGAAAGATGATCCTGTTAAGAGAATCCAAGTCCTGTTCCTAGTGCAGATGGGGAATTCTCACCTCTGTTCTCCAAGTGAACAGATTTGGTTTCTAGGACTGACCATGTGAAAACCTCATAAAAGCACAGGATTCACTGAATGGAGTAGTTATCAGATCCCCTAAGACTTCTAAAAATTAGGAGAACTCTTAAAGACATTGTTAGGTATAGCAGACCTGCATCACTCCCCTGATCACCTCATTCTCTATTAAACCTAATAGGCAACATATCTGAAGGTTTTAGTTACGAATAGAAACAGGGAGAGTCAAATACCCTTTTCAAAAGATGCTAACAGAAGGTGTGTCTTTCAGTTTTGAAATGTCTTCAAGCAAGATATACAGTAAACTTGTTTTATACAAACGCTGGCTGCAGCCTGGTGGCTTTAAATCCATTTCAGCCTATCTCCTGCCTCTATTCACCTGAGCTTATGAGGGAGTACCATGTTGCACTTCGTCCTCAGGTAATCCTTATCTTTTGAAATGACCGTCCTTCCACAGAACCCAGATGTCAAGTTCTTCAAAACCTGTATGAGCAAAGTAATCCTAAAGAGTAAACCCACGTTTCTAGTGAAATAGGAATTCTGTTAAAAGAGCTTCAGATAAATGGCAGACGACCTTTGCTGCCCATTGCTGTTGAACTGTGTAATTACTGTTCTCTTAAACGTGAATATTCTCTTTTACTGCCAGGATTTAAAACCTCACATCTTTGCAGTGGCTGAACAAACCTACAGAAACGTCCAAAGCCAGATAGACCCTGTAAACCAGTCTATAATTGTGAGTGGAGAAAGCGGTGCTGGGAAGGTAAGCAGACTTTTTTTTTTTCTCTTATTGCTCTTAAGCTTTGAGCTTCACTAGTGATTTGCAGTGCATAGTATTGCAGCAAGCAAGTAAAGATTAAAAAAAACCTAATAAATTCTGACAGGGCACGTAGCCTGTCTGCTCGAGCATGGCTCTGAAATATACGCAACGCATTAAGAGATTGCTGCAATTAAATAGACTCTACTAAATATAGCTGCTCTTTAGGCAGTGTCTGTCATTTCTGGGAGGGCTGGATTTGAATCATTCAGCAGGAATTGCACCTGAGCTGCTGTCTCAGCCCAGTCTGTTAAGGAGCTGGTGTGGCTCTTGGCAAACCCTGCGTAGAGACCGAGAGAAAGCAGAAACTTCAGATCTTATCCTGGGCCCTTCTGCAACGGTCTGTCCTTGTTCAGTAAGATATTGAGGATGTTTTCAAGCCTGAGAGCAGAATGATTTGCTGAGTGTTAATGACTCAAAAGTCCATTTATATCCAATTCATCTTAAGATAGTAGCTGTTAATTCTGGCTGGGCTTCCAGATGGTTCCATCTTGGTAAAGCTGCCACTCAGCAGAGCCCTCCGACTCCCGTAGCGTTTCAATGTGTGCCTGTTGCACGTAAGCTCACACGCTAAAAGTTTCCACTAAACTAGACCTATAAACCTGACACAATTACCCTCTTCAGCAGCATCGCCAGCTGGGTACTGTGTTTTCAGAAGCTAGCCCTGTTTCACCTGACATAACTAATGACGTGGTAAAAACAAAGGGCTGTTGTCAAGCCACTCTCTCTTGCAGACCTGGACATCTCGCTGCCTTATGAAGTTCTATGCTTCTGTTGCTGCTTCAGCCATCTCCCCAAAAGGCAGTGAAACTGTGGAAAGGATAGAGAAGAGAGTGTTGGATTCCAACCCTGTCATGGAAGCATTTGGTAAATCAGGCTTTTTTAACAGCAAAACAAAAAAGAAAAAGCAGCAGTGGCCACTGTGGGAATTCTCTTTGTTAATACACAAGTCTAAGCTAGCTCTTGGTCCCTCCTTAAAAGACAAACTCTTCAAATACTGGAGCTATGTACAAATCACCTTTAATATCTGTACGTCCTACACAGAAGAGTGGAAGCACTCTGATTATTCTTTGCCTGTCTCTGGCAATTTCACAGGAAATGCCTGTACCCTGCGGAACAACAACAGTAGCCGCTTTGGAAAATACATCCAGCTTCAGTTAGACAGGTAATAACTACCATGCTAAACCCTTTTCTATTGCCTTGTTCCTTTTCTATCATAACAACACAACACCCATTGGATTCCGTGAAGAAGTTCTGCTGAAATCTTTGCTTTTTTCCCCCCTCTAGATTCCACTATCTGAGCAGTGCTTCCATTCAGACTTTCCTTTTGGAGAAGACAAGAGTTGCCTACCAGGCCCCCAATGAAAGAAATTTTCATATTTTTTATCAGGTTTGCCTTCAGTTAATTTTGCTAGATATTTCTGACAAACAGTGGGGATGAAATGACCAGATTTAGCACAGTTGCAACTTTTAATATTTAACAGTTTTCCTGTCTGCCATGCTTCTAAATTAAACCATGCTCCCAGGATGTTTTCTTCCTTGTCTGTGTGCTGTAAATACCCAAGGCAAAATTCAGTCGTTACCTTGTTTTCCTGTCTCCAGATCACAAAAGGTGCTACTGCAGAGGAGAGGCTGGAATGGAACCTTCCAGAAGGGGCTGACTACCGCTGGCTGCCAAATTCTGAAAGAAACTTAGATGGCAAGTCTTCATTTCACAGACTGTCCATTAATAATGGCTGTACCTTTAAAGAAAGCAGGCAGAAATGCCTCCATCCTATTAAATCCTGTGACCCAAGCTGGTCAGCCAAGAGCATACATTTTACAAAGCACCTGCATTAATGTCATTCTTCTTAAGTTTCAGTTTGCACTGTTAGGAGTTTTCACCTGGCTTAAAACAGCAGTTTCTGGCCTAGCGAATTTGCATTTCTCTGTGGCTGTGTTTAGAAACTGTCTTGTCTTTGGATGTGCTTCAGCAACCTGCTGCCTAACCTCAGAGCCCCACGGAGCCAGTATTAAATCAATGACTTGGTTCTCCAGCTGGTACTCTGGGATTTACCAGAAGAGCATCTGGATTCCTTGATCTCTTTTGACAATTCCAGCTATAAATTGGTTGTGTTGTAGACTGTTCTGCTTGCCCATGTTTGTGTGCATGGCTTTCTTTTAAATAGCACTTGTTTGGCTTTTCAGAGGACTGCTTCGAGGTGACCAGAGATGCAATGTTTCACTTGGGCATTGACCGCTCCACGCAGAACAATATTTTCAAGGTCAGGTACAAAGCATGGTCACCACGAGGCCGCTGATGGTGTCTTGGAATCTCTTTTTAGTGTGGGATTGCTGCAGAAGTGCAATGTACAGAGCCTGGGTTGTTTTGGTCCTGCTGACTGGAGGACCTGCAGCTACAAATTAAGTTGCATAATCAAAGATTAGTTCTTATCTAAAAGCCTGTGAACTTCAGTCTTCCTTCAGTAACTGCAGCATTAGGAATTAGAAGCTTGGAATCTACTTGCCTTTTTTTTTGTCTCTTGTGCGGAAGTGTTTTAACTTGTCCTGTTCACGTGACTCAGAGGACACTACCTTGGAGGACATCTCTGTTTTCAAAAACTTAATGCTGGATTATATTTCAGGTATTGTCAGGCCTCCTCCATCTTGGGAACGTTCAATTCTCTAACCCAGTGGATGAATCTCAGCCTTGTGAACTAGAAGATGAAGCCAAAGGTGAGGCAACAAGCATGCCATGCTCCAGAGAGACTCATTATCTTAGGTGCCTAATGGAAAGGATTACTACGCTCTTCTGCTTGATAGGAGACTATCAAGGTCACGAGCAACCCAAAATTTAAGCATGTTTTTGTTCAGCACTTCATGGTTTCAAAGTACTGAACAAACAAAAACCTAATGCTCCCCTGCTCTAAGAGATAATATCCTTCCGTTACAGGTCAAGGCAACTGCAACATTAGACAGTCATGTCAGGAGGATTATTGACAGAACTGTTACTTTTGATTGTAATCTTGCACTGACATCACAAGAGCTCCAGAAATCTGACCCAGAGGGGAGAGCAGGGCTTTTAAAAGGAAGGCTTTGAAGTTTTCATGATAAAGACTAAAACTTAATAACAGAAAATCTGTTAAATTGCAGCACAGAACACAGGTTGTTCCACAGGTCTTTGGGAAGCTTGTGGTTCTAGTTTTCCTTCAGAACTGAAACACTGCCCTGTATAGTGAATTTTGCTACTATTATTTCATATGTTCTTAATTCACACCGCTTAATATTCAAATAGTTTTGCATGTAACTCAGGTTAGCAAGATCTTAAATGCTTTGTTAGCAGATACTGAGTTTTCTACATTTCCTTACTATTCCCAAAATTTCTGTTCTGTTTTTTGTTTGTTTGTTTTGTTTTCTGGTCTTGACTGATTTGTCTTATCTGGCTTTAGAGGTCTCTGCTCAAAAAAAATGGAGAAGTAACAGACATACCTAAGGAGTACTCTCTAAAATGCCTGCTTCAGGGTGACAAACTTCAGACTTTTGTGTTCTTGTTGTTTCATTTTAAAGAGAGTACCTAAAATTTTAGGGGTACTGTACATCCAAATTAAGAGCCTGATATTGCAAAACTTTCTCCTAAGTTTGGGTAAAAAGATCCAAAAGCCACATTTAAGTTGGTGAGTTCATGGAAGTGTCATTTTGCTGTATCCTCTCTAGACCTGCCATAACTTCAAAGGGGCCACATTCACTTGACACTCCAGATAAATCTTTCAATGACTTTTTTCTTGAACAAGATTTTATGAAGACTGCTGGAGATTTGCTGAAGATACACGTTGAGGAACTGCTGGAATCATTAAGAATTCGAACAATAACTGCTGGAAAACAACAGCAAGTTTTTAAGAAGCCATGCACTAGAGCCGAATGCGAGACTAGGAGGGACTGCCTCGCCAAGGTCGTCTATGCAAGGTAAGGACACCTTGGCCAGGCTGCTGTCTTACTCCGTATGACTTGTGAGGGAATAGAGAGGCCAGAGGGATTTACTTTCCCTGGCTTTCTGCTTGGCCTCAGGAACAGTGCAATCCTCCCTTCCCCTCTCCACACACCCTTGATTCGGGTGTGGATACTGAGACGGCTGCAGCATCCGATAGCTGAGACTGCTGGTTCCTGTCAGCAGGCAGCATGTCATACTTCTGTGTTTCTCCCCTGGGATACTGGTAGAAACAGCAGTAAGAGAACACTCTGACTGTTGTAAGCGAGCGCTTTCCAACCCATCCACTTACTGTCTGCAGGTTGTTTGAATGGCTCGTCTTGGTGATAAATGAAAGCATCTATGCAGCGCCAGCAGCGTGGACCAGCTTCATAGGTATGATTATTCAGCCCTGCTTTAAAGGAGTAACCCTAAGTCCATCAACCTACTCCTAGACCAAAGTGCACTGTCCTTCCATATTCCTCCTAGGTTTGTTGGATGTTTATGGATTTGAAGCCTTCCCTGAAAACAACTTGGAACAGCTTTGTATTAACTATGCCAACGAGAAACTGCAACAGCACTTTGTAGCACACTATCTGAAGGCACAACAGGTAATACCCCACGAAGATGTTAAAATCAAATGTTAAACATTTAATTTTAAACCAGCAGTTTGTCTCTTTAATCGTATTTTTGTGCTGCTGATCAGATTGCAACCTTCACACGAGTAGATAATGCCACAGAATCAGTGGGATGTGAGTAAAAACTGCCTTTTTAAAGAGGAGAGCATGGGGCAGTTGGTGGAATGAGGCAGCTTTCTCTCCTAGTGTACTGGGAATCTGTTCCCTATTAGACAGCTCCACTGGCTGAGTGACCTGCTGGACTGTTTGCATTCCCTCAAAAAACTAAATTCTTGAGGTAAGTGTAGCCTAAATTGACTTTCTCTTGGAAGCTGCTGCTTATAGCCACATTAATTCTCTTCAAGTATAAATTACCTCAGTGGGTGGGAAGCTTCTAGACCCGAACTTAGCACCAAGGGAGAGAACAGAACCTTGTAACCCGAACATCAACAGCACATGGTACTTGGTGGAGGCCTTCTGCCACAGGTGAGCAGCTTCACAGTCCCAGTTGTCATGCTGGTGCCTTTAAAGACAAAAAACACACTGCACATCAGCTTTTATTTTCAAATGAGGAGGTTGTTTCAGAGTAGAGAAGGTATTTGCACCATACTAAATACACTGCAGGCACTTGCCTAACTGGGCACACGCTGCTAATTCCAGTTCTCATCTGAGTGCTTTGAAAGCTGCAGAGTACCTGCCAGGACTGTCTGGGCTTCCACCCTAATGGATGCACTTCAGTCCTCATTGAATTCCTCCACATTACAGATCCATCACCACAACACTCTTGGCCATTAACTGAAGTTCAGGAAATAATTTTCTTCATGGCACCAACATTATGGTACCTTCTGCCTCACGACATGCTTTTATCCATTTATTCAGGAAATAAGTATCTCTTGGACCATAATTTGTGCTTTCATATGCCCCGTGTTTTTTTTTTTCCTGCCTGCCCTCATCAGTATACCAGAGGTTACTGGTCAGTGAAGATGGAAACCAAGTTCAAGCACACAATTACTTTCCTTGAAACTGATTCATGACCTCTGTTTATAGTACCCCTCCCAGTTACTGCCTGACCTCTTACCTCTCTTGATCTGGCTGCATCCCAAACCACTTAGATGCCATTAGTGGCTGTGCTGAGCAAGCTTTTGGCAGGAGACTTTAAAAATAGCTGGACAGAGCTTGTGCTTGTTAACTCCCGACAGTTTGTTCTGTAGTTCAGCATAAATAAGCGTACAAATTATTTCAACCAGTGTCTTTCTCCACTTCCTTTAAGATCAGGCTTTGTTTTAAAAGGAGCCCAGTTAGTTAAGTCGGGCACACAGTAGTTGCTTTAGGGCTGTGTCCCAATCTAAGGAAGGAGTTCTGCATGTTCCTTGCCCTTCAGGGCAAAACCCAGTGCAGCCAGGAGAGGTTTAGCGTGACTGTAGCCGCTGCTTGTTTACTCTGCAAAGCAGCCTTGCAGCATTCCCTGATAAACCTTAAACAAATTGTTCCAGCAGGATCTGCTGCTACATTCTCAAAAGCTACCTGGGGTAGAATATCCTCATTTGTTTGTTTTCTCCTCAAGATTGCCGCCGAACATGAGCTGAGTTTTGGATGAGCAGGCTGAGCCTGGGATTAACTCGTTAAACAGTCACTGCATCAAACTCTTACAGTTATTTGAGCTCTGGTGCCCTCTGCTGCAGATTAACTGCTTTCTTCTCTTACTTCAGGAAGAATACGCAGCTGAAGGCCTACAGTGGTCTTTCATAAACTACCAGGACAACCAGATCTGCCTTGATTTGATAGAGGGCAGTCCTCTCAGCATTTTCTCTTTGCTGAATGAGGTAAGCGTGGCTCTAAACCCCCAATGTTTTTGGCTTCGTTCCTTGCCTTGCGTCAAAGAAACGCCAAAGAAAACATGAGCCCTAAATTAGTTGGAAACTTGTCTCCTGTAAAATTTCTGCAGAGTTTATTCTTCAGAACAATCATGACTCTGCTTCTTCCTATTCTGAGCTGTCTTTTTTTCCTCTGATCCTGGATGTTCTGATTCAAATATGAAACCTCAATTACAGTTTTGGGTTTGGTTTGTTTCCCCCCACCCGGTATTTCAAGGCTTGCATACTCAAAACAACTCCAAAAGCAAAATGGCTGTGAGTTTAAAGTGTTTTAGCTTTTAAAGGCAGTTGTTTATGACAAGTAAAAGACATGCAGTTTTGTCTGGTTTGTTACGCAGGAGTGTCGTCTGAATAGATCTTCCAACACTGACCTGCTTCAGACTCGGATTGAGAAAGCCTTGTCGAGTAATCAATGTTTAAGTCGAAACAAGTTTAGTAAGAAGCCTAACTTTATTATCTCACATTATGCTGGCAAAGTCTGCTATCAGCTGGCAGCAATGGTGGAGAAAAATAAGGTAGGTGTTTTCAGAAAGAGCCGTTTTAAAAAACAACCAAACAACAATAAATAAACAAAAAAAATCTTACAGAAAAGAAGTTATTTAAATCAAAGCACTGCTAAGATGTATATTCAGTGATGTTTACTAAATAGACATACCTTGCTCCAAATAAATCCTTCAGGCCATGTAAAACTGGGTAATGTTCTTGGTCTGATTTTCAGCGAACCACCACTGGCACAAGCAAATGTATCAGCAGATCAGGGCTTCTTCCATTCCTGAGACAACGCAGAAGTGTTCATGGCATCAGGGCATTTCTATAACCATAACTACAGCACTTCATTTCCCCCCAAAAAATCAGATAAGTTTACGAGAAACAAGAGCATGGAATCCACTACCAAAAGTACCAGGAAGGTCACATTTTGGCCTCGCTGTGCCCTCAAGGAATAAGTGAAATAGTCTGCAGATAAGGGTGCTCGTGTCACTTCTGACAGCACCAGCAATTAAGGCAAGTGCTATTAGGTGATGCAATAAAATACCATTTCTTAATTAAAAGGAAGACTTTCTAATAAGATTTTCTCCTATCTACTGCAGACTGTCCTATGGGGATTAAACTGAGGCTTCTAGCTCACTGAAGTTGTACAATGAGAACAGTGTTAAGAGCAGTCAGGCATTTGACTAGATTTGCAAAGTGTTCAGCCAAACGTTGTTTTCTGTTCCTGATTCTGACTGTGAATAAATGTATATAGTCAGATTTGAAACTAAGCTGTGGTTAAATCAAAGTTGGCATCATAAATACAATTCCATCTATATATGTGGAATTTTTAGTCATTCTCAAAGGTGGAAGGTTTCTGACCAAGTCCAAATACTAACGAGTCACATTTGTGTTTGCAGGACCCCATTCCACCAGAGCTGGTCCACGTTTTACAGAATTCTAAGGACCCTTTGCTTCAAAAACTGTTTCCTGTGGCAGAAAGGAACCAAAATAACCTCAAAACTCAGAACAGAGCAGCTGTTGTTACAGTGGTGTCAAAGTTCAAGGTACATCCTATTCAAGTTTCTGCTTTCTACTGCTAAGTTCATAACTAGATGAGAAAACAGTATGGCTGGAGCAGGATCAGTAAATGTCATTAAAATGAAACAGCTGTGAAACAGAAAGAGCTTCAGACTCCTGAGATTCTCTGTGGTTCAACTCACTCCGATTTTACCTCTTCCTTTAACAGTTGGGCATCTGCCCTTGTCAGACTTCTCCCTGCCTGGTCCTCTTGAGGGGTTAGTTTCAGCTGATGGCCCTGCTGTAGTTTGGGAAACTTTCTGAATTTACCATTAACAGTTTAACAAAAGCATCCATGGTGCGAGTGCTTTTTCCTCAAGCTGCCCTTACAGAAGAGCTCTGCTAACACTCAGCCTGTAAAGCCATCCTTGCAGAAAACGGCTTTGTTGCTTTTATAGAAGACCACTGCTTAGCTAAACCAGGATGAGGAGTCCCTAATTAAACCTGTATTTGTTTTCTGCAGAGTTCACTTGAACATCTGATGCAGATTTTGAACAGCACCACACCACATTACATCCGATGCATCAAGCCTAACGCTGACTGCAAGGCAATGACTTTTAAAAGAGAAGAGGTAAGATTGCAAAGGCTTTTCCTCACTGAGTCAATGAGAAGCTTCCTAGAGACATTGCACAGGGCTTTGCACTGAGTCTTTTACCATCTTGAGTCCCTTGCAAAGCTCTTTCCTCAGCACATTTTGCAATAGCTTTTTCTCCTTTGGAGTTTCCAAGATAAACATTCTTTCAGAAGCACTGACTGTACTTGTCGAAAATGGAGCTAGTAAGCACAGCAGCTCTTCCAGATGCAACTCACTTGTTGCTGTATGAGAAGTTCTCTTACCAGAGTGCTCCTGGGTTATTTGGGGTGCTGCCATCCCAGCCCTCAAAATAGATAGAGGGATTCTGACCGCTCCGCAGTCCTGGTCACGCAGATTTCTTCCTTGTGAATGCCCACAACAAAAATTTTGCTTGCTCCTGGAATCTAGTCTAGAACAAGTTAGATGAGATCAGCTAACAACAAGTCTTTGGGAGCAGAGCAGCAGATGCTAAAGCTATAACTGGAGAACCTCATCAGATGTGAAACCAAGGAGCTGGAGTAGTGCTGCATTGATTTTAAACACTCGAGGGGGCACAGGAGAGCTGTCCCTCTGTGCTAGCACCACCTTGAACCCTACTCTGGCTGTTACTCAAAGCAGTGGCTCAGGTGGCTGCATAATCCCCTTCTCCACCCTCCCCATCTGCTCCCTGGCTGCTGGTGCAGTGGTGCCCACCAGGCCAGCTCTGGCGTGGCTGCTGAGCTGAGCTGCACGTGGCTTGGGTCCCTGTCCACGCTTTAGCAGCTGCTTCCACAAAGGCACTGGTTACCTAAACCATCTCAATCTGTACCTCAGGTGCTCAGCCAGCTTCAGGCATGTGGAATAGTCGAAGCCATCAGCATCAGTGCAGCAGGCTTCCCTGTTAGGTAAGGCTGAACTTCTTGAACATCTCCCCTAATCCATTTCTACAGCAATCAGTAGCATGTTGGTTATTCAGAAGAGAAGGAGGAAATCCAAATACTTTGCAGTCTGTTTCAGACCACAAAACTACTGATTCTTTCAAAGCTGTCCGAAGAGTTCTGCTCACAGCTTGCTTTAAGGCTTATCCGAGCACCTCTCTTCATGTGGAGACAAAGAGACCTGTCACAAATCTGGACTGTTCTGTTTTGGATCATGAAACTCTGCTCATTCCGGTCCGAGAGCTCACTGTACCTTTCCAGTCTGAGAAGCTGGGGAAGTGATGTTTTGGTGTGGACCGTCATGTACTAAAACTTTCTAATTGAATGTGGCTTCACAGTAACATTTTCAGCAATTAAAATTTGCCCTATATTAATTGCAACTTGCCTAGAATTAACGTGTACATTTGTCTATCAGGATCCCTTTCCAACGTTTTACTGAGCGTTATGAAATACTGAGAAAACCACATGGATCCAATAAAAAAAGAGTGTGTGATAAAAGCAACTATGATACTGCTGAGGAAAAAGGTAGGTTTCTTCAGATAATCCCTCTGCTATCAAGTAAAATGATCACTGCACCAATTTGCTGTCACGTAGGTCAGATTAACTCCTGTGTTGAGCACTAAGGATGCCAACAGTCACAAAATATTTTTCTAATCCATCACCAACTTGAATTTCTAATTTGCCTTATGGTTACAGCAGGCTCTTAAAGTGCGAATCTTTCATCTTATTGCTGTTTTTCCGTGTTCCTCTTGGGTAGAGCAGTTACAGTGATGATGGTGTTTAGGGTTTCCCCCCCTTAATATAATTTGGAGTTGGTTTTTGAGTAGTCTTGGAAACCACTTACCTCTTTGCTTATATTCCTTCTCCTTCCTTTTCTTTTCCCCCCCCCCCACCTTGTTTCCTTGCTGAACACACTGACCTCCTAGCTTACCTGGATTCTGCTGCTTCTTCTACCTTTTGCAAACTTCTGTACACGGTTCTTTTTTCTAAGCAAGAACGAGGATGGACTCTAAAACCCACAATCCAGTCTACAAGGTAACATCTTTGGTATGACCTCCTGAAAGGAGGAGCTCATCAGGTGGTGACATTTAATAATGAAAAGTTACTGCAACCCCCTTCTCTGTCCCAGATTAATCCCCTCTTCACACCATGGGTCAGTTCAGTAACCAGTAGATGGGGGAAGCAGGACCAGTTAGTACCAGCCTGTGTCAGCTCAGTGAAATGGCTGGAAATCTATTCAACTTGCAGAAGTGGAATGAAGTAATGAAGTGAGGCTGGAAAATTACCTGCACACCGTATCTTTCTCCCTCAATTATAAACCCATTAGCTGAAATGCCTCCCTGGGATAGGTTACTAGTCCTTTTTATCTTCAGCAGGCAATAAGCTGCAAACAAAGCAAAACAATTTCCTAAACACGGGGATAAGCTTTTGGTTCCCTTATCAGCCCAGCCCCATGAGCACCATCATAGTCACCAGATGTCTTCCTGTAGGCAAGAATTGCTTATATTTGTTTTCAGTACCTTAAAATGCTCTCATCTCCTTAGAAATATTTATAGCAGAAAAGCAAACAGTATCCAGGATGGAAAGATACAAAGACCATCGAGTTCCAGCATTGGGCATGCAGAAACTCATGCAGCATTGCCTTGAACAACCCAATCTCTTTCAAGGACAGGTCTGAATTAAGTCTATCCTCTATTTCCAAATAGATTAATCTGGCTAACCTGTTTGTCTCAATGTAAAAAAAAAAAAAAATGTGTACTGTGTCCCAGAAATGGTTTTAATAACCTCTTATTGCTGCAATAAACTCCTGCTTAGTACATGTCCCTGTAGCTGCTTCTGATGCCCTGTGAAAGCTGTAGAATCATATAGAATTTATCTTCTGTTCCTGCATCTTTCAGTACATTAAGGCTACGAGTCTTTTTGTTCCCAACAGCTTTGAGTTTGGGGTATTTAATCAGATTTTCTTAGGACTGAGCTGCTCAAATCTATTCTTAATTGCATTGCTGTTGCTTTCTAACATTGCCACATAGGATGCTTGAAACAACATGAGAACAGCTGAGCCCCCATATGTCTGTTCCATTGTCTAGATCTACCCAAAATACCCTTTTGTTATTTGTGGGTAGGTTATAATAGAGGTGGTAAGGCAGCACCCAAACTACACCCCAGTCCAAACACACCACGCTGGTTTGCTAGTGAAATTGATGTGGTCACACTTTCCCCTTAAACACAGCTAGGTCTGGTGACATCACCGCGTCACCTCCTCCCCCCTTGTTGTAGGTCTATCCCCCAAGAAGTCTGAGTGTAAAGACAATTTATTGGTCCTGATGTCCAAGTTTTGCGATACCTTCTCTTCAATGCTTCATTTGCAGGCGAGGCTCCAGTGGTGGATGATGCCAAAGCATCCCAGTCTCTTATTTTTGAGATCCTTCAGAACATTGTTATGGGACAAACTACTGCTGAGCAAACAGGGAACAGAGCAGAAAACACTTCAGTGTACTGTGGCAAAACCAAAGTATTTATGGCTAACTCAGTGGTAAGAGCACTAGTTCCTTGGCTAATGGTTCTGGAGTGCACTGGCATAATGGGGATTCTGGACAGACTGGCATGGTTTAGGTGCTATGACTGCTTAATGCCAGTGTCACCAGAATCTGGCATTTTCCTTCAAATTATTAAACTAAATCAAATACCCATCAGAATCCAACTACCAGAATCACTTGGTTTAATGGCCTCATTGCTAACGGACAAGGAGCTGTGCTTGTCTCTAGTGGTGTTGGTATCCTCCCAGTTCAGTACAGATTGCAGCTTTCCTCAGCCTCAGCTGACACACTTGGCTACTCTGACGGGCCCAAGCAGCTTCCCTGTGAAAGAGATGAAGGAGACAAGGCACTTGCATACTGGAGAATGCAGCCACAGAGGAACCCCCTTCGGTGGAGCTACTTTTAAGCCAGCAACTGGTGTGACCTGGGGAGCGTCTGCTTTCCCCCACACACGCTCTTCCCCCTCAGTTACCTGCATTTTCCTTCAATGTGTTATTTTACCAGCACTAATGCAGAGCTCTCACTTCTACAACCTAATCCAACAGTCTTAGGACACTGAAATGTGCACGTGGTTTTCTGACAAAGCGCAAGAGCGCGTAGGAGAGGGAAGAGCTGCGAACACAGCTCCATCCCCAGGTACTAACTCCAGGCTCCTATCCCCAATGCAGCTGGAGCAACTTGAAGCTAGAAGAGCAGCAATGTTAAATGAGAAAGCCTTTTGCATTCAGTGCTGCTGGAGAAGATTTAAAGAGAGGAAACTAGCAAAGGAGAGATGGTCTGCAACTGTCATCCAAGCAGGTAATTGATAAGGGTGTGGCTGAACATAACAAGTAACCCTGCCAGTTACACTGGCAGTTTAAAGCTGCTCCTGTTAATTGAATATAAAGAAAGCTTAAGTGCCATCTCTTCCATTGTGTGCAAGAGCTTCTGAGGTTATTTGGACTCTGATTTCTTTTCATTAAATCTTCAGCCATTCGTTCCTGGTTAGCCAAGAGCCACTTCCAAAGGATGCGCAGGGCTGCTAATGTTATTAAGCATGGCTGGAGGAAATGGAAGGTAAGTATTTTGGTACAGGAAAGCACCGAAATCAAGCTTTTTGTGTTTAAGAATCTTGTCAAGTAACTACAAAACCAGTACTGACAATTCTCCAGAAGATCCTTCTCAAGCTGACGCGTAGAAGGTGGGTGCCAGTCTGGCACTGCTGCTTCTACAGGGTGGCAGCAGAGAGACTGCAGAGTAAACTCATTACTTACCTTTGTAAAATGGGAAAATACCCCAGAGGCTGTCCTATCCCTTAAGACACCCTCTTTTTTAGACTCTCAGTTTTGCAGTTCTAAGTTTCGTTCAAGATTCTTGTTCAGTAGTATTACTGTTCTGCATTTTTCATTAGGCAAAAATGGCTGCGTTAGCAGCAGCAGAACTGGACGAGGGTGAAGAGGTCTTCTCAGTTCCTGGAGCTACAGTGATCTCAGCCAAACCACCTTGCTCTTTGGAAACAACCTGGCCTCTGCAGGCAGTAATTCAGTTCTGGCCTCTTGGCCTTGTGCTGGCTGCTGCACCCGTTACTGTACCGGGACTGCGGAGAGACCTGTCCCTGCTGGCCTGCCTCAGAGTGCTTCAGGAGAGCGGCTGCTACAGGGTGGAGAGTTGTTTCTTTGGCTGCGGCATCACTTCCATCAGAGCTCTCCCCCAGGTAACAAACCTCACGCACTCCCGTCAGCAGCACAACTCAGCTGCTGCGGGCTCAGGAAGCTGAGCTCTGCTCCTGAGCAGAGCAGCTGGGAAGCCTGCTCTCAAGCCACAGCCTTCCTCCTTCCACTGGCTTAGCTATGTGGGGCTGACTTTGACATCAGCAGGTCAGCCCAGACACAGGGCTGAGCTCAGACTTCCAACCGAGCATGAAAACTCTTCCTTAATCTCTGTAACAGAAACAAACCAATCAAAGCTCTGCTTCAGAAAGAGAAAGCAGAGGATTCCAGCATTCCATTCTATGTAATTTTTGAACACAAAGCATCCACTTGGCAAAAAGCTACTGGGTGTATTAATTATAAATATCCCAGCAATTCTCTGTTAACTTCAGTGTGCAGACCACTGTACGGACTGATTTGCACAGAGGATTTCCAGGGCAGAAAGTGGGGAGCAACCCACTTCAGAGTTCAAGCTAATTTCAGTTAAATAGAAGTATCAGTACTCTTTGTGGTAATCATTTCTCTTCAACCTATTTGTACTAGGATTCCTTTGGAGATCTTCCTCTATCCTTATTCGTATCCACCAGTTGCTTCTATAGTAAAGCACTACTTAGTCTGAATGGCAAAATGAGCTCAACATCTGGCAAAACCACCCGCTGACCTTTTTCTTGCAGGGCTCTGTGAAGTTTCACTGCAGGAAGTCTCCCCTGCATTACGCAGACGTCAGCCCCCGTACGGACACCTATTCCATCACTGGATTTAACCAGATTTTACTGGACAGAAAAAACCTCCTTCCAACATAGCTTCTGGCCACCTGCATACACTGTAATTGTTCCACCAGGGAAGGACCATCCACAAGCTGCTGCTTCCAAATTACTCAACGTCCCTATCTGCTGCTACCTCAGAGCTTTCTATACTGATGCCATGTATGTATAATATAATATAATCCACTTCAAATTGAGAAGGCGCGGGGGACGTCGCGCCGCTCACACACACCCCCCAAATGTCAGTGCTCCGAGAACACTCAATTAACAACAGATCAAATGCTTTAAGTAATATATACTTGAACTGAACTCTTCTGGCACTACCTGGGAGTAAGCAAGAGGCTGGTAACGAGTCAGATAAGTCAAACATTTCTGACGTGTGCTGGGTGCTCCTCGGGAGGTACAACTGCAACTGCTCTGAGTGACTACAGCAACATCACAGCACTTCTGTTGCTGAGGGGGTAGCAGCCAACTAAACACTAAAGGCAGATGTCTCAGGGAGAAGTGAGATTGGAGTGTTGCTTTCTATCTCTAGGACCAAACCGTGTTTGCTCTCAACTGCCACATGTTTCTAGTGCTCCCGAGTCACCAGCATCACCTCCACCAAGGTGCTCCTCAGACCTGCTCGATACCATCTCTTTGTTGCTCATGGGGATCTGGGAAACGTTCAGCTCTTCTGTGTATGCCACTTAAAAATAAACCACAAAATACCTTGTAAACGTGTCTGACCATCCGCAACGAGGTTTAGTCAACAAAAACATTTCAGATTAGTTTGCAGGTTAAAATAAATTCAACTGTATTTAACATTAATTGTCACTGGGGAGCAACGTTCCCCACGGTTGACAGTGTTTCTGTACCAACAAAAAGCAAGTCCACAGAACATCAAGTTTAATTCCTAGTATCTAGAAGTCTGTCCAACAGGAGTAATGTCACTGTTTATCGACTCTAAATGGAAAAATCAGAGCACTGCCACCCATGAGTGACATGTGACCAGACCTTGAGGAAACACAGAGTGGTGGAGTAGAGTAGCAGGGGGTGCTGACAAATCTGTTGGAAAGGAAGAAAAAAAAAAAAAAAAAAAAAAGGAAAAAAATATGTTCCCAAAGTAGCTCACTCGGGAAGAATGTTCTCCTTCTCTGGAGGCTCAACAATTCTCAAACAGCAATCTGCAAACTCAACAAATAATGGCTCCTGCATGTACTTCTTCATGAGGGAGCTTTTATCTTCTGCTTGATCGACTGTCAGCAGCAGCTGCCTGAGATGTGGGTTCAGAAGCAGGCTTCTCAGTTCTTCTGATTCCCCTTTAAAAAGGGAAGAAAAAAAAAAGATAAACAATACTAATCCCAAAGAGTTACAAAGGCAGTGGAGCCCACCCTTATTTTGCAAATAAACTTTGAAAGAGACAGGTGGAAAGGGCAGCTAACTGACATTTAGATCTTTATAGCCTTGCAATGACACGGTGACGGGGATAAAGTGCAGTTCTCCATGAAGAACTCCTGGGAATTGCTGAGGGCCCACCACCCCCACCCGCCGCTTGAGTCCCGACTTCTCGAGATTACCCAACAGCTTGAGCTTCTGCAGCGGGACGCGGTCCTGCTCGTCATCTTCTGTCAGGATGTCCTCCACCGACCAGGGGCTGTCTGCGGGCGAGGACAACAGAGCTGCAGGGGGACCGGGGGCTTCCCGCACCCTCACTGCTCGCCCGCCCGCCGCACCTACCTGCGTGCTGCCCAGCGCGGGTCGGCCCTCCCGGGAAAACCTGTCCGGCCGCCGCTTGCTCCCGCTCCTTCTCCCGCTTCGGCTCCGGCGAGCATCCCTCTGCGGGAAAAGACGCCGTTAGCAGCGGTGCGGCCCGCCCGGGCCCCTCCCCGGCCGAGGCCCGCCGGTCACTCACCCTTGTGTGTCCGGCAGCAGGGCACGGAGCAGCTGTGGGGCGAGAGCCGCGGGTAAGAGCGGGAAGCGGCCCCTTACCGAGCGGCCGCCACCCCCTTCAGCCCTCACCGAACGGGCAAGGCCGCCCCCCCTCCCACCCCATGCCGCCCCCGGCCCCCCGCCCGCTGCCCCCCTGTCCGGCCCGGCGCTCACTAGGCCGCGGAGCAGCGCGGACACCGGTACTTGGCCGCCCCGGCGGCACCGCAAATGCCGCACGGCCGCGGTGCCCGCATGGCGCCTCGCTGTTATGTCACTTCCGGCCAGAGGAGCGCCGCCACCCAGGCTTGCTAATCTATCACCGAGCGGGAGCGAGTCTATTATAGGTTATGCTAAAATATCTCATAGGTTAGAATAGAATATAGAGTAGAATAATAGAATAGATCATAGACTATCGTAGAATATAGAAGAATAGAATAGATTATAGAATGGAATGATAAAAGAGGTTATAGGTTCTAATAGAATAGGTTATTCTATGGGTATTTCTGTCTATTTCTACTTCTATTTATTTATAGATTTATATTTATATATTATTTATATATTTACATTGGTATATTGGTATATTTATATATTTATAGCTCTACTTTCTAGATATAGCTATGTGTGGAACTAGCTATATCATGATGTCTATAACATACACGTGTATCTATAATATGTAGACCTATACATGTATTCTGGAGATATATACAGGGTATGTATCTGTAACCAAGCCATATAGAGATATTTATAGGTAGAGCTCTAGATAGATCTATAGAGAGAGATTTCAGATTCAGTTGTGGATTAAAAGAAATGCAAATACGTTTAACATGAGTTGGCGCTGGGGAGCGACGTTCCCCACGGCCACGGCTGGCAGCGTTTCTGTGCCGACCGCGAGCGAGTCCCCAGAACACCAGGTTTCATTCCGAGTGTCCCAATACCTGTTCAACACGCCGCTGTCGCTGGGTATCAACTCCCTCACTCTACGTATAGGGATATAGAGATATCTATATTATACCTGTCTATATAATATATAATATAATATAAA